>CM019153.1:23245861-23393361 GCA_009733165.1 Naja naja | reverse complement strand
TTATGATCCTTCTTAATAGCATGTTTTGGAGCTATAAAGCTTTGCTTTCTCTTTTATTATCACTTTTAGAATATCTGTTTATCCCTAATATAATGAGGAAGTTAGAGAATCAAAGTAGTATAGTGGTTATAGTACAGTATTGCACTAAATGAAGGAATTCTAGGATCAGGTCTGCTCTTACAGAAACCCAGTAGGCCAGTTACTATCTCTAAAAGTTATTGTCTGTTGGTTATTGTGTGGGGAAAAGTTGAAGGACAAATGAAGGAACTGAGGTGGACATCAGCATCTGCAGGCAGCTTTGTATTGTGATGTTCTTTTCTACTAGTGTTGATGTTGCATAGATGGGCAAAGGGGGCAGGGTTTGCACTCCAGCACTTCTGCCATCTTGTCCATTTTGACACTCTTCCCACTATATATACCACTAGCTGTGTATCCCATCTGGACTCCTATGAGAAAGTCAAAATGAAGATGGAACATCACCAGAAAACCAAGATGCCGGTAAGAACAGCCACTCCGTCTTGGTCAGGTTGACTTGGAGCCTATTTCTCCCCATCCAGACCCATACCGCCTCCAGGCACCGGGCCATCACAGAGAGAGCATCACTGATCTGGCCTGGGGTGGAGATATAAAGCTGGGTATCATCTGCATAATGATGATACCTCACCCCAAAACCTCGGATGATCTCACCCAGTGGTTGTATAGTCTCACAATCTCTCTTTTTCTGGAGAGGCTCCGCCTGCCAGAATTTGCGTCCAGTGGCAGATTTCTGCTGCAATGCGATCCCTGGTCCTTGAGGGATTCGAAATTCACCATGAATCTTCACCAGAAGCCTTGTTGGGAAAACTATGTTGGAGAGTTGAAGTAAAATAGAAAACCATTTCTGATTTAAATATACTCTACTCCTGGAAGTTTGAACCAAAATCTCTTCCCTTAAAATCATGAAGTGAAAAGTGAAAAAAACCCACTTAGTAGAATCAAAAATAAAATTTGATCAAAACGTTTACAATAGAAGAATAATTGAACCAGTGGTTAAGATTAAGGCTCACTGGTGCCCTAAGCACTGACAAATCTTGCCCCGCCTCCTTTGTACATACCGTTCAAATGAAGCCAAGATTAGGCTACATAAAAGTTTTTGTTGTGCCCCCTTTGGGCCTGGTGCTTAATGGTTAATACACCACTGAATTGAACCATCCAAAAGGTGGGGAAAATATATTGGATTTTTATTATAGTAAGAATTTGTTTAATATGTACCTCTCAACCATTACATGAAATGAAACATTTCTCTCAATTCTATCCTGCAGTTCATAATAATGCTTTCAAAATGTATATATTAATGAAAACCATGCATAAAGATGCCTGTAAAGAAGCATATTACATTAGGGGGAACTGCTCATAAATTATGGGAAATGGCATACAAAAATATAAAGGACATACATTCAAAAGTAGATACATTGCAAATCTTTTTAAAAATTACCAAAAAATGCAAAGGACAGACACTGGGTTAAATTAAAACTGACATATTTGCCCCTTCTCTATCTTTTCATCACTCTGAAGACCTTTCTTGCACTACACATTACCTAGGTACTTAAATAATGTAGGATTAACCTTGGGCTTCTCATTGAATTCTTGGTTCCTATCAGGTCTGCTACATTTGATTATTAATCTTATTAGTGTTCATGATTAGATTAGCAAAATAAATGATACTATTAACTTTGATAAATTGAAAAATATCTAACTGAGATGCATTTGTACAAATGCAGCTAGATGTTAGATTTATCATTCTGAGGCGAGACTCTGCTTTTGACACGTAAGAATCAGCCGCAGAGAAATATCTTGTTCCTTATTCCATTTATTAACTTCATTTTGTTCACTGAAGCTTAGGACTCTGTTAGGTCCTGAATAGCCCCTGCTGTACAGGTAACTGCAATGGAGTGAATGAGAGGCTTTTTTTTTCAAGGACTGTGCTCCCTGCAGAAATGATTTGTGCCTCTGGCTGATTCTCACTAACAAAAAATGAAAAATAGGAACATTCAGTGCAAAGTAATGTGTTCTGTACAATTACTGGATTAATAATTTTATTCCATTACTATGTAGGAAGAGAGGACATCAGGTTGAAGATCTGCAATTCTAGTATATTTCTAAGCATCCTGTTAAGAGAGTGAGCAAGGGTCAGGAAACTTAATTATGCCATAACTAGATAGAAATTGCCAAGTGATAAAAAGAAACATCCAGCCAGATTCAGCAGGAAATTACAGCTTTAATAATATAGCATAATGCCTCTTCTATACAATTATTGGAGAGACTCTGAACGATTTTAAATAACAGGCTTGGGTTTCCAGTAACGACAGGGGTGGGGGGGAGGCCTGAAAATGACATTTTGAATTTTCCTGTAAATATTTTTCTGTTAAAAAGGCATTATTACATGATCACAACTTACATTTAATCTGGGACAGATGATGTAAACAGATTAACATTTTAAAAGGCAAGGTGGAAGGTAATTATTCATAATGTTATTTATCCTTGTTCAAACTTACCCTGTACAATAGTATCCTTGTTCCTTCGTGCTTGCAATTTTTCGTACATTTTGAATGTAGAAATAATGGACCGGACTATATGATATTAAAAGCTGAGTATCAAGTATACATATATGCTCTCACTTGGTGTCCATATTGAGGCTGCATTAATGATCAGATTTATCCCTAAACATTAGAATGAATTATTTTTAAGAAAACTCAGATTCATGTGCAAGGTAGTTTTCTGTTTCTCAGACTGTATATTTGTCTCTGGAAGAGATAAACCAGCAACTCACAGTAAGTGTTTAAATTACTACATATCCTATATGTAAACATGCCATGTGTGCTTTAAGGCTTTTTGCTATTTGAGCGGGTCTCTCTGTATGTTTGTCCATTTATTTAATATGAAAGGAAAAACTCATTTCCAGGGCTAACCCAGGAGAGCTCCTGCATTTCATTTTGTATTCTGTGGATGCAGATTAATCAACCTGACTCCGTTACCCAGAGCTAGCCATTCCGCCTAGAAATCTGCATATCTGCATATTACTGTTCTTCCCTGAATTTAATTTCCTACAGGAGCTGATATTAATCACTCTGTTTAAACAGAGGGGATTTGGAGTCTATACAAATCTGACCATTTTTTGTGGAGCATTTTAATTTTTTTTGAATTTAAAGAGACAATTACTTAGTTATTTCTCACTATAGTTGGTTATTCTTTCTTAATAGATCCAATGCCTACTTGATTACAGTTGAATAATTAAAACATAATTTTAAAAAAATCACTGATTTTTAAAAATGTGACCAAATGATATTTTTCTACTTAAATATCCATGCCTATGTCTATTATAAAAAGTGCTTTCAGAAACACTTTGTGGCCTTCGACTTTCATTTATACAATAACACACATTTCATCATTATAATGGATGGCATTGTATATGTATGGAAACACAGCTGACATTTTGGAAGGACTCAAAGGGAGCAGAGTGGGTCAATGCAATGCACATCCTTCTTCAAACCCTTTCCCTGCAGGATTTCTGTAAATGAAGGTCAGGCCATCCAAAATGTTTTTATATGAAGCTAAGAAGAAAGTAAACGACTTTACTGAAGTGCCAACTAAAAGTGTCTAGGTGATCCTGATAATTGAAAACCAAGTTCTTTTTTATCTACACCTCTCACTCCAGGATTCTGGGGTTTGTTTAAGGTTTTTTTTGGTCCTTCTAAAACATATTTTTGGAAACATCTAGTGTTTTGAGAATGTAATATAGACATTAATAGCTGCAATCAATATAATATGACCAATTTACAGATAAGAGAGATGAATATTTAGCAATTTCCCAAAGCATATTTATACAAGACAGAGATGGAATGTGGCCCACAAAACACAAACCTATTAATTGGGACTCATTATTCATTCAGTATCACTCTCACCAACTTTCCCTCATGCTACATAAAAAAACTATAAGAGTAACATATTTCACTTGTTGGATGCCTCTTCCAAAGTCGTATTTCCCCTAAAAAGCTATAAACTCAGAGTCCCCTCCCTATTTTTCTTATCATATTCATTTACACCTGTGTAAACTTTCCTGCCAATAGTTCAACTCCTTATATCCCTGTCTCCCCATTTTACCTTTTCTTCCACTTGAACAATTTCTGCCTTATCTTGACTTCCTACTTTTTCTTATTGTTTCTCATTAATGTCTGCTTTCTTCTTCTTTTTCATTATTTTCATTTCATTATTGAACATCACCTCAATCCTGGTGTGAACCATTCTGTCTCCTCCATTCCTTCGCTATTATTTTGCAACTTTCTTACCTGCACTTTAATCCTGCAGTTTATTTCCTAAGAATGTGTCTGGCTTATAGCAAGAGCACTTAGATTTATATACCGCTTCACACAGCCCTCTCTAAGTGGTTTAGAGTGTCGGCATATTGCTCACAACAACCTTGGTCCTCGTTTTGCTGACCTCAGAAGAATGGAAGGCTGAATCAACCTTGAGCGGGTGAGACTCAAACTGTTGGCAGTTTAGCAGTCAGCAGAATTTGCCTGCAATACTGCATTCCATCCACTGCACTACCATGGCTCCTTTGAGAGATTGGGGGCAGACTGCTATTAAAGAAGGTAAATGGTTCCAGTTTATTTCTTTTGAATGTTTCTAAATTTTATTTTTTATTGACCAAAAAATACCTACAGAAGACTACAGCTCTATGTGCATGATGGTTTCAAGTACTTTAGTTCCAAGTAGAGAACTAAATCACAGATATACAGCCTTTCCTCTTTCTATCCCAAGCTCTACACATTCAGGCAGGAGCTCTAGATTCAAGATGTGTTCATATCAGCTTAATTGAAACTATAGCTATCCATGCAATTCATGACAGCAGTGAGATGGTCCCAGGTCACATAGACAGTAGGCTTACAATCAAGCAGATTTGCAGTTTTCCTCTAAATGATGCTTTGAACATGCCTGTTGCCTGCAATTTAGTAGGCATAATCCTGATGGGCTCAAGATTGGCTCAGCCATCCATCCCTCAGAGGTCGATAAAATGAGGACTCAGATTGTTGAGGGCAATATGCCGATGTTGTAAACTGCCCAGAAAGTACTGTAAAGCACTATGGGGTGGTATATACGTCTAAGTGTTATTGCTATAATTCATTTGCTAATCAGCTAGAAGCCTTCATCTTAAATATTGGAGAGGACTCATTTCTTATCTTATTATTAATTTAGAAAAATTGTATTTTCAGTTGTTTAGATAGCAAAACAGAAAAAATATAGGCATAGAATAGAATAGAATAGAATAGAATAGAATAGAATAGAATAGAATAGAATAGAATTCTTTATCGGCTAAGTGTGATTGGACACACAAGGAATTTGTCTTGGTGCAAATGCTTTCAGTATACATAAAAGAAAAGATACATTTGTCAAGAGTCAAGAATTATGAGGTACAACACTTAATGATAGTCATAGGGTACAATAAGCAATCAAATCATACTAGGAAACAGTCCATACAAATGGTAAGGATACAAGCAACAAAGTTACAGTCATACAGTCACAAGTGGGAGGGGATGGGTGATAAGGAGTGATGAGAAGGTTAATTATAGTAGTGCAGATTTGTAAATAGTTGGACAGTTTTGAGGGAATTATTTGTTTAGCAGAGTGATGGCTTTCGGGAAAAAACTGTCCTTGTGTCTAGTTGTTCTCGTGTGCAGTGCTCTATAGCGTTGTTTTGAGGGAAGGAGTTGCAACAGTTTATGTCCGGGATGTGAGGGGTCTGTAAATATTTTCACAGCCCTCTTTTTGAGTCATGCAGTATACAGGTCCTCAATTGAAGGCAGGTTGGTAGTAATTGTTTTTTCTGCAGTCCTAATTATCCTCTGAAGTCTGTTTCTGTCCTGTTGGGTTGCAAAACCAAACCAGACAGTTATAGAGGTGCAGATGATAGACTCAATAATTCCTCTGTAGAACTGTATCAGCAACTCCTTGGGCAGTTTGAGCTTTCTGAGTTGGCGCAGAAAGAACATTCTTTGTTGTGCTTTTTTGATGACGTTTTTGATGCTAGGTGTCCATTTTAGGTCATGTGATATAACAGAACTGAGAAATTTGAAGGTCTCTACTGTTGATACTGTGTTGTCTAGTGTTGTAAGAGATGGTAATATGGGAGGGTTTCTTCTAAAGTCTACCACCATTTCTACAGTTTTGAGTGTGTTCAGTTCCAGATTGTTCTGGTTACACAATGAGGCAAGTTATACAACCTCCTGTCTGTATGCAGATTCATTGTTTTCTCGAATGAGACCAATCACTGTTGTGTCATCTGCAAACTTCAGTATTTTAACAGATGAATCATTTGAGATGCAGTCATTGGTATATAGGGAAAAGAGAAGTGGAGAAAGCACACAACCTTGGGGGGGGCTGTGCTAATTGTACAGGTATCAGATGTGATTCTGGCTAGCTTCACCTGTGCTTCCTGTCTGTTAGGAAGCTTATGATCCACTTACAAGTGTGTTCAGGTACCACTAGTTGGTTTAATTTAGTTAGAAGAATGTCTGGAATGATGGTATTGAATGCTGAACTGAAGTCTACAAAGAGGACCCTTGCATAGGTATTTGGAGATTCAAGGTGTTCTAGGATGTAATGCAGAGCCTTATTAACAGCATCATCTGTCAATCTATTTGCTCAGTATGCAAATTGCATGGGATCTAACAGCAATCCATGATGGTTTTCAGGTGGGACAGCATTAGCCTTTCAAAGATTTTCATAACTAACAATGTTAGAGCAACTGGTCTATAGTCATTCAGTACCTTGATGGAGGGCTTCTTTGGCACTGGGATGATAGTAGAGTGTTTGAAGCAAGAAGGAACATAGCACATCTCTAGTGATCTATTGAAAATTCGGGTGAAGATGGGGGCCAATTGGTCGGCACAGACTTTTAAGCAAGAAGAGTTATCTTGTCTGGCCCTGGTACTTTTCCTGGCTTTTGTCTGTGAAATAGATCTTGCATTTCTTTTTCTGGGATCACCAGAGGTTGTGAACCCAATGGGTTGGGGACAGTTGTAGGAGGCTTGGCTATTGTTGGTGTGTTTGACATGGGGGTTGTGGAGATAGGTGACTGTAGTTTCCTTTCAAACCTGCAGTAAAACACATTCAGGTCATCTGCTAGTTGTTGGTTTCCTTCTGCCTGGGAAGGAGGTTTGCTGTAGCCAGTATTGTTCTTAACAAAATAACAAAAAAATATAAAATCAGAATGTGAACTATGCTTTAAAGAATAGCTGTAAAGAATGTAGGAAAACAATCAATCAATGGGATAGCTAGATCTCTGTTTAACTCTTTCGAGGATATTAAAATGTGCTTGTATGGATTTTTTCTGTTTGTGTGAAAGTGGATGAGGCCTAGAGATATTGGAAGTATGTATGTGGGGGTATGTGTATTCTACCCATGTAAAGGGAGAAAAAGTTAAAGATTTGTTTGATTCCTATAAAGAATATCTTCTAAGCACAGCTTTGTTAGTAGAGGACAACAAGCAATGATGGATTCTGGTCAAATCTACTGCTTTAAAAGTGATTTCTTGTAAATCTTGGGATTATAAGTCTTTATATAAGTTCAGTAGAGGTTTCAACTGGTTGGCAAACAAAATCAACTTGATAGACATATTGACTAAGTAATTGGCTGGTATATGGGTGTTTATAAATAAAAGTTCTTTTCTTGTTATAAAACAATATAGCACACTGCCACTGTTCTTTACAATACTTGTCTAGTGAAATTCAGATTTTAATAAGACATTTAAAATATTCATTTCATTTATTATCAGTTTTTATATGTAACTTTTAATATAGTAGTGATGTGCAAAACATGAATCAAATTGCTTGAAATTCATAAAATTCAGAATGCAAAATAGATTGCTTTCAGGATTTTAGAAGTATATTGAAATCGATCTGCTCTGGAACAGTCATAAACACTGTTCTTTCAAAATACTTTCAACATGTGCACAATGCACTCAAAGCAGAATGTTTTGAATTTGAAATGCACTGGTATGCTTGGCATGTTCCTAAATAATAGTTATTTAGAAAAGTACAATAAACAGGTGAAAGAATAGAGAGGGAATTTGTAGGAGGTGACCCCAAGGGAGGGGTCAAATGTACCATCAGTTATGAGTCCCTTCGTGCCCACAAGAGATCTAAATCCAGCCCACCTTGAATTCCTTTCTCATCTTAGCTCCAACTAATTCCCCTTGATCATTAGTGGTTCAGATTCTTGTAGAGATCTTAAGCTTGTAATAAGCTTGATACTCATTTGAACTGCCTGAATTTCCTAATTTCCCCAGCATTTGACAAAATCAAAGGAAGGCCTGGGCAAATGTTAATTATCAGCAAACATACTCCATAGACGTATCTGCCTAATCTCAAACAGAAATTTGTATCACATATTATAGAGAATGTTGTCTACAATGGGAGGACAGCTAAAGGAGTATTAGCAAGTCTATAAGAGGTAATCTGACTCCCCAGTTAACCTGATCCCAAGCTCTTAAGAATATTATAAGCCAATTATGGCCCCTTAAAAATGATTTAACTTTATTTAATTTGGATTAATTTAATCCAAGTGGCAGCCAGGTCAGTGTTTATGTCCCCACAATGAAAGTATCACTGAGTGACATGGACATAGCATGCTATTGTTATTATTTTTATCCGCCTATTGAGTCCTTTCCAAGGCCCTGGGATAGGCAGATGTTAATATTTTATGATGTTAGAGGTACAGTTGCAGGAAGTAAGATGAAATAAGTAAAGCTGCCTTTTATAAGTGACTGATGGTGAATTTGTCAGTTCCAATGATGTTCAAGTGGTGCTCCAATTGTTTTGGGATTTCACCCAAGGCACCTATTACTTTTGGGACTACCTTTGCCTTCTTTTGCCACAGTCATTCTATTTCTATTTGCAGGCCTTTGTATTTAGATATTTTCTCTACTTCCTTGTCTTCTGTTCTGCTGTCTTCAGTATTGCCATGTACGCTATCCAAACTTTCTTGTCTTTCTTATAGACAATTGTTAAGTCTAGGATATTATGCAGCAGGTGTCTGTCTGTTTGAATTCTAAAGTCCCAATTTGCATTTTTTATTTTCTATTACTTTCTCTATTTATGGGTCCTATCAGTTCTTGCTTGCAAGTAAATGGTCTTGGAGAACTTCCAATGCACCATTGTTGCTACTTTGTTGGTTTGGGTGATTTCCTTTCTGTTGTTAGACTGCATCAGCTACCACACCAATTAACAATTTGAAAGTTGTTGGTAAGCAAGTAATTGGCCTGAAGTTTGCTGGATTTTTTCATTATCAGGTAGATTTTGCTAGATGTTAAACATTCTTCAATTTCACCTCCTGGCAGTATTTTTTTTCCTTTAACCAACCTGCGTTCCTGTTATATTTGTTTGGGTTATCCCATATCCTCACCCCAAACTGTACTCTTTCTTCCTTATCAGGTGCTGACTGATTCACTGCAGTCTCTCCATTAACGGAATGGGAGAAATGTTTCTGATTAGATTGAAATTGAAGATTCTGCCTATAATTTGCAATGGAGAGATTCATGGTAGTCTCTCCATTGATGGATTGGTAGAAATATTTCTGATGATTATTATTAAATTTATTTTCTGCCTACCTCCCCCATGGGGTTATTCCAGGAGGTTCACAATATTTATTTAGCATATGGTGATGTTACATTAACCAGGACACTACAGTGCTATTACAAAGTAGTTGTTTGGGTGCCAATGTTTTGTTCACACTCATGCATTATCCAGAGTGTACCACAGGAAATGAACTAGTTCCATACTCATAAGACTTGATGGCATTCTGCAGCAATTATCTGGAGCTTTCCCCACCACCAATGTCATCTCACATTTGGGCATCACATTCAGGCAGCTCAAAGCAGCAGTATATTTTTTCCCACCAAAGTAGTATCTATTTATCTACTTACATATAACATGCTTTCAGACTGATAGATTAGCAGTAGCTATGGCAAGTGATGGGAGTTCGTTCTATCATAAAGTGCTAGAACTCAAACCACCAGAATATAGACCTTCTCCGTCATTAAGTCATGGTCCACCACACTGCTTCACAACAATAAAAAACAAAGAAGAAACAAAGAAAAGTTTAAAGTAAAATAATAATAATAATAATAATAATAATAATAATAATAATTTATTCGACTTGTATGCCGCCCTTCTCCCTAAGGACTCAGGGTGGCTAACATTAAAACAGCACATATTTACATATAATTTACATAAAAACAAATTAAACCTAACAAGTTGAAATAAACAATAAAACATTAAAACCTTAAAAACTAAAACAGTTAAAAAAACCCCACCCGGGTCATTCCAGGCTGGCCTGTTGAAACAACCAGGTCTTCAGGTCCCGGCAGAAGGAGCGGAGATCAGGGGCCAAACGGAGATCTACGGGGAGCTGGTTCCAAAGGGTGGGTGCTCCCACGGAGAAGGCCCTAGCCCTGGGAACTGCCAGCCGACAATGCCTAACCGACGGTATCCCAAGGAGGCCCCTCCTGTGGGAGCAAACAGGGCGATCGGCGCATGATGCTGGCAGGAGGGGTTCCCACAAGTACCCTGGACCCAAGCCATTTAAGGCTTTATAAGTTATTACTAGCACCTTGAAACTAACCTGGGAGGCAACCGGCAACCAATGCAGGTCACGCAGGAGGGGTGTAACATGGGAGTATTGGGATACTCCCATCACAGCCCGCGCGGCCACATTCTGCACCAGTTGTAACCTCCGGGTAGTTTGCAAGGGCAGCCCCATGTAGAGAGCATTACAGTAGTCGATTCTGGAAGTGACGAGTGCATGAGTGACTGTTCGAAGGGCATCTCAACTCAGGTAAGGGCAGAGCTGGCGAACCAGCTGAACCTGGGCAAAAGCCCCCCTGTCCACAGCCCCCACCTGCTCCTCCAAACTGAGCTGTGGGTCCAGGAGGATGCCCAGATTCCTCGCCCTATCCATGGGGGGCAACACCTCTCCCCCCATGTCCAAAGATGGAACATCGCCTGAAAACCGAGATGCCGGTAAGAACAGCCACTCCGTCTTGGTCGGGTTGAGCCCGAGCCTATTCCTCCCCATCCAGACCTATACCGCCTCCAGGCACTGGGCCATCACAGAGAGAGCATCACTGATCTGGCCTGGGGTGGAGATATAAAGCTGGGTATCATCAGCATATTGATGATACCTCACCCCAAAACCTCGGATGATCTCACCCAGCGGTTTCATGTAGATATTAAACAGGAGAGGCGAGAGAACAGACCCCTGTGGGGTCCACAAGTGAGGGGCCTTGGGGCCGATCTCTGCTCTCCTGCCAACACTGACTGCAAGCGGCCCGAGAGGTAGGAGGAGAACCACCACAGAACGGTGCCCCCACCCCCAACCCCCAGAGCCGCCGCAGAAGGATACCATGGTCAATGGTATCGAAAGCCGCTGAGAGATCTAATAGGACCAGGACAGAGGAAAAACCCCTGTCCCGAGCCCTCCAGAGATCATCCATCAGCGACCAATGCTGTCTCCGTGCTATGTCCCGACCTGAAGCCCAATTGATATGGTTCTAGATAATCAGTTTCCTCCAGGAACAAGGGAAGTTGCTGCACCACCACGCTCTCAACAACCTTCGCTAAAAAGCGAAGGTTGGAGACTGGATGGTAGTTGTCTAAAATGGCCGGGTCCAAGGCAGGCTTCTTGAGGAGGGGCCTCACCACCCCTCTTTCAAGGCAGCAGGAAAGGATCCGTCACTCAAGGAGGCATTGACAACTGCCTGGAGCCAGCTGCGTGTAACCTCCCTGGAGGCATAAACCAACCAGGAAGGACACGGGTCCAATAAACATGTGGTGGAGGACAACCTCCACATGATCCTGTCCACTTCATCAAGGGAGACCGGGTCAAACCCAACCCAGGTAGAATCAACCAGATCCACCGCCACCTCATCGTCTGACCACTGCCAGTCTGAGTCCAAGCCAGCCTGAATCCGAGCGACCTTATCTGCCAGATGTAAGCTAAATTCCTCTGCTCTGCCCTGCAAAGGGTCCACCCCCTCCCCCACTTGAAGGAGGGAGCGGGTAACCCTGAACAGGGCCGCAGGGCGATCATCTGCGGACGCAATGAGAGCAGAGAAATAAACATGCCTAGCCGCACTGATCGCTTCCAGGTAGGTCTTAATATAGGCTCTTAACTGGCCCTGGTCGAATTCGGAACGGCTAGTCCTCCACCTGCTCTCTAGGCATCTTCTCCGCCGCTTCATCCCCCGGAGCTCCTCCGAAAACCAGGGAGCTAACCAGGATCTACGGCAGGGAAGAGGCCGCAAGGGGACAACCTGGTCGAGCGTCTCCGAGGTCACCTGTTGCCAGGCAGCCGCCAGCGCCTCGGCCGGGCTCTGGTCGAGGGAGGTGGGCAAGAACCCCAGCCCCATCTGAAACCTATCAGGGTCCATCAGGCATCTGGGGCGGAACCATCGAATTGGCTCCTCATCAAATAATAGAATAATGAAAGATGTGACTTCCCCATTGGGTCCCCAGCTCAATTTGCAGAGCCAGATATGATACCGAGAAATTTATTTCTTTGCAGGGAATGCATCTCATATAAAATAGAAATTACTTTATTTAATCCCAGGACCTTAATGTTAATGAAATTCTACTTTAATCCATTCACCCTCATCCATCCCACTACTATATTTAGGAACCAGTCTCAGTTTTGCTGTCACATCTGAAACAAATGTTACATATAAAAAAATGATGAATGCATCATTACCATATTGATATAAAGTCTTGATTCAAATTCCCTAATAACCTATTATGACAGCATTATTTAGAAGTTAAAGGGTGCTGCTGTTCTAATAAACCATAACATATAAGGATTTATAGGTCCCTGTATTCCTTGCCAACTTCTTGGTGCAGCATACATAGAAATGAATGCCGCAACATTAGGCATGGCACAGAGGTTGTATTCAGCAGCTTCTGACCAGTTCTGGAGAACCGGAAGTGGAAAATTTGAGTAGTTCAGAGAACCGGCAAATACCACCCCTGACTGGAGATTTTACAGTATCCTTCCCCTGCCACACCCACTAAGCCATGCCCACAGAACCGGTAGTAAAAACATTTGAATCCCACCACTGGTATGGCACGTAATTTGCTTCAAGAGGACCTTGTATTAAAGGGGTAGGAAAACAGTGTTTTTATTTTAAATGTCGTAGCATTATAGTAGACTTCCAACAGTTTCAAATACTGAAATAGATAATAACAAACCTCATACTGCCTGAAAAGCTGTGCTCATTTGGTACTTGAATGAACTCAGCAAAGCAGAAGATCTACCAAAATCTTAGGGTATGTTTTGTTCCATAATGGAGAGAGTATTCTGAGATTATTGTGTCATTACCTCACTTTGCTTATAGAGATACCAAAGTCTTGACAAGATTGTCAGGCTTAGCAGGCAGTTTTCAGAAAACAGTTATTTTAACTTATCCCCTACTCCTGAAGTAGTAATTGAAGCTGTGACATTGAACTTCATGAGAAATGGAACACTTTCAATTCTTCCTTTCTAAGAGATTCTCCCTTTCACACCTGGGAGCAAATATCAGATCAGAGTGGTGTCCTAAGCAATAGCAATAACATGTACACATATATACCACTTCACAATGCTTTACAGCCCTCTCTGAGTAGTTTACACATATCAGCTTATTTCCCCCAACAATCTGGGTCTTCATTTTATCAACCCCGGAAGGATGGAAGGCTGAATGAAGCTTGAGCCGTGGGCAGAGTATACTGATATTACGTTTCTGAACTGAACCATTGACCACATCATCACTATGAGTAATAAAGTCCTGCATTGAAGCTCTTGACTTTGTGTGTCTGTGTCTGTGTCTGTGTATGTACATATTATAAATCAACAGAAATTGTCACTTGTGTCTGAGTCACGTGCAGGCCATGCTAACCCTGGCTCACAAAGGTTAAAAATGTCACAATATGTCACATGATGCAAATGAGTTTGACACTCCTGGCATAGGGTTTCCTGCCTAAACAGGGATTTGGATTTGAAGACCTCCAAGGTCCCTTCCAACTTTTTATTGTCAGCCTCCAAGAATCCTTCTTCTGCTTGTCTTTCCGGCTGCCATAGAAATGGGGAGGAAGATTAATTGGGCTTTGGGGGGGTAAGAGTGCTGGAGGTTTGAAATGATGAAATGTAAAAGTTGGGATGTTTTCTTCAGTATGCTAACTTGCTTATTGCGCGGATGTAGCCTCTTATTTATTCAGGTCAAGGTGAACCATCCTGGCGTGCCAGATGTCTGGAACACCACCTGACATTATACACATGTCAGATAGGATGGCCAGTTTGAACTATTGGAGGTGGGAACATTGGCATAACTTTGTATATGTGATTTTCGCACCTATTACCTCAGATCTTGTATTCTTCTGATGCTACCATGCCAATTTTCAGTAAAAGTCCTTTTCTCTAAAACAATGGAGTCTAAGGTTTTCTTTCTTGGATTTTGAATTGAGCATCAACTGACAGTTATTCTATTTGTGATTCTATTCTATTTGTGCACATCCACTCTGATGATATATCTGCCCTATATCTTGTATTGTTTCCTGTGAATATGGTTTTCTCATTGATGTTAGTATTTATTAGAAAAGGCTGGTATAATACTGTGAGAGGATTAACTGTGTATTAGTATAATTTGCTTTTGAACAGCAAAGCTGCTCTGTTTTTATTATGAGGCAACTAATGGATTAGTCTGTTTACTGTCTGTGGTAAAAGCATTTCATTTGAAAATTTGAAACTTGCAAGTATCTTAAAAGAGCTTATTACATGATTTGGTGTTTTATTGCAAAATGACATAGTCCAGTCCCATTTGTTTTACTTCCAATCCTTAATGTTCCACATGGTCAATGTTTCTGGCATTTCCATTGAAATACTGAGCAGGATCCTCTTGAAACAAGAATGCTTTCTGCTGGAAGAGTCAGGGATTACTTAACATGCAACATTGTTTTGAAGATTATAAGTGTGGTTTTCACATAAGAAACATTTTCCAATCTTATTTGTAGTGTTGCCAGTTTGCCTGAAAAGAAGATGATTTGGTTAAATTGCCTTTTTTTCTACTTTGTACAAATTAGTTTCTATATTTGTACTGATGCTTCTGTATACTATGTGAACAACTTAAGATATGACTACTTTTCTATAACAAAACTATCCACTTAACTTCTTCTGTCTTCCAAATCCCCAATCTATTATTTTTACATTGTCACTTATGAAAGCTTCCTGCTGAAATGAGAATTTCCTTCTTTTAAAGTGACAGATCTATAGTTTACTAGAGCTAATCAAGCCTAGATCTAGTTAATCATATGCCATGGATGTGAGATTGAGTTCTGTGACAGAAAGAAGATGGGATAAATATACAAGTAAAACAAGAAAACCTAAAATCTTGTGGGTACAATTATTTAAAAAGTTCTATTGCCAAATATCTATTGAAATAAATGTCATGTTTATACAGTTGTATTTCTCCCCAAATTATTTAAAGGGGTTCAGTCAGAGCATTTGAAAAGTAGTTTATGCTAGGACATGACTTCAACAAGCATGCTAAAGGAGAGAGAAGTATCTTAGTGATATGACCAAGAAAGCTAAAGTATCTCTTTGGACTCTGGCCAGACAACTTTATCTGATCAGAACCTGATGACTTTTGCCATATGAAACCTAGCTGGTGAGTGTGTAAAGACTATTTATAGGAGAAAGAATGAGATAGCCTGGGTGGAATCCTCCAGTTCAGCAACTGGATCTGGTTTTAGCAGAGTATATATGTAAGTTCATTAAAAAATTCCCAAGACAGATACTCTTTAAAATAATTATATAAGTTTATTCAGAAATTTTAATATAATAACTAAAAATTAGCATCTCTGAGCATGTTGCTTTCATAGTGAAAGAGAATGAGAAGAAAATGTATTTCCTGTAAGAAATAGGCTGAAAGGACTATCTAAAGTCATTTTCCTAGTGACTTATAGCATTTTCTAGTCATCCAACCATTAACAGTAATGAGTATACTCTTAATTTCATTTCAACAATTTCTGGAGGTAAGAAAAATGGTCTATCAGCTTTTATTTCAGGGAAGACAGAATGGAAATGATAAGACAGAGTTCCTGGCTTGCTTTCTTAGCTCATCAACCCCTAGTGTTTAATAGGATAAAACACTCACTTGGGTTGTTTCTCTTATATTCTTGCTGCTTAAGTAGGATAGGATAACATATTTGGTGATGTCATCACCAAATGTGCCTAACTTGAGTAAAATCTAAAAATTGGCAAGTTGGTAAGTAAAAATATTGCCTGCAAAAACACAGTAACTTGCAATTCTTCACTATAATGATATATAATAACTTTGATTTAGTTATTGCTTAGTTAGCAGTTTATCCACAACAAAATATTTCAGCAGTAAAATGCTGAAAGGCCAGGTTCAGTTCTTAGTATCTCAAGAAAGGAAAAGAAAAACTCTGGCCTTCAGAGAGAATACTGCCAGGCAGTATTGATAATAACTAACACTAATCGTTATGTTATAATCAATTATACTAATTTATAGGATCCAATCTGGATCAGCAACTGGGACCAGAAGTTTAGTCTTCCAAGCTTTTGGACTCAAACTGGAGTCCATCCTCAGGAACCTCTCTCTACTGGAATGTGTGTTTTGCCCTATTCTATATGTTGTATTTATATGGTGCCTGTCTGGG
This sequence comes from Naja naja, assembly GCA_009733165.1. Lineage (NCBI taxonomy): Eukaryota > Metazoa > Chordata > Lepidosauria > Squamata > Elapidae > Naja > Naja naja. The sequence goes on along the minus strand of CM019153.1, from coordinate 23,376,619 downwards.
TGTGGCTTCTTATTGGTTGATTGGGGTATTGATGGCCAGCTACTACTACTACTACTACTACTACTACTACTACTACTATTATTATTATTATTATTATTATTTGACTTGTATGCTGCCCTCTCTCCCTAAGGACTCAGGGCAGCTCACAGAATAAAAAATACAATACAACAAATTAACTAAAAAATAATTAAACAGTACAAGCCTAATATTAAGCATTAGAACTATTAAAACCATTAAAATTTTTAAAAGAAACCCCCCTTCCCTCTTGGTTCAGTCCAGGCTGGGTTGAAATAACCAAGTCTTTAGGTCACGGCGGAAGGAGTGGAGATCTGGAGCCAAACGAAGGTCCAAGGGGAGTTGATTCCACAGGGTGGGTGCCCCCACAGAGAAGGCCCTACTCCTGGGCCCCACCAGCCGACAATGTCTGGCCGATGGTATCCCAAGGAAGCCCTGTCTGTGGGAGTGTACAGGGCGATCGGAATGTGATGCCGGCAGGAGATGTTCCCGCAAGTACCCCTGACCCAAGCCATGTAGGACTTTATATGTTGTTACTAAAACCTTGAATCTCACCCAGAAGGCAGCCGGCAACCAATGCAGGTCGTGCAGGAGGGGTGTAACATGGGAGTATCGGGGCACTCCCATCACAACCTGCACAGCTGCATTCTGCACCAGCTGCAACCTCCGGGTGGTCTGCAAGGGCAGTCCCATGTAGAGAGCATTGCAGTAGTCGATTTGGGAAGTGATGAGTGCATGAGTGACTGCCTGCAGGGCATCTCGGCTCAGGTATGGATGCAACTGGCGAACCAGACACACCTGGGCAAATGTCCCCCTGGACACAGCTCCCACCTGCTCCTCCAAACTGAGCTGTGTATCCAGGAGGATGCCCAGGTTATGCGCCCTATCCACGGGGGCAACACCTCTCCCCCCATGACCAAAGATGGTATCTCCTGAATGATCCAAGATGCCGGTATGTACAGCCACTCAGTCTTGGCTGGGTTGAGTTGAAGCCTGTTCCTCCCCATCCAGATCCATACCGCATTCAGGCAATGGGACATCACGGGGAGGGCATCACTGATATGGGTCAGGGTGGAGATGAAAAGTTGAGTATCATCAGCATACTGATGATACCTCACCCCGAAACCCTGGATGATCTCACCCAGTGGCTTCATATAGATGTTGAACAGGAGGGGCAAGAGGACCGAGCCCTGAGGCACCCCACACATGAGGGGCCTCGGGCTCGACCTCTGCCCTCCTGCCAACACCGATTGCAAGCGGCTCATTGGCTGTTGTTTTCTTGTGCTGACAAGACCTCGGCTCCTAAGTACCTGATCATCTGATGGTAAATTAGCACTTCTATTCTCTGACAGGGGACTTCAGTCATTTCTCTGGCTATCTGTGTACCTGCTCAGCCAACAGTCTTACATAGCTGGGAAATTGAATATATGTTCTTGTTCATTGCAATGTGAGGCTACCAATGAATTTGGGTCTCCTAATGTGTTCTTGCAATCTGGTAGTTAGCTTCCTTCCCATCTGTCCTACATAATCACAGGGCAATCCATGCAGGGAATCTGGTAGATTACATTAGAAATATCTCCCACCTCCCAAAAATCTTTGCAATGCATGATTTGTCTTTATAAGGTAGCCTTTGAGTGGTGTACAATGCCCACTTGCAGATCTTGGAAACTGCATTCTACCACTTCTGAAATGTTTTTGATACTATGTATGGCAGGTGTATCTACATTCTGGTAGAGAGAAGTTCCCTGAGGGTGGGCTCCAGCATGAGTCTGAATCTTGAAAGAATAAACCTCTGGTGACCGACCCAGATTGGATCCTGCAACTTTATCCTGGACAGGACATGTATATTTGCCTTTATTCATATACTAATTTAGTATACAATTGCTTCCTATATGCTATGTAAGTAACACTGTATAGTAGAATACATCTTTTCTGGCATGGTATGAGTTTTATAGAAGAGTTTGATTTGTTGTAGTATTTCAAATGCCATGAAATTCTGTAGTTAAAAATGGTATGAAAATAGGATTGTAGCCAATTATCTTAAATAAACATAAAGATGTATTGCTATGCCTCAGCAGGTGGCAGCATTAGCTGACCATTGTCTGATCTCAGAAGTTGAGCAGCATTGACACTTGTTAGTGTACATGAAGTTTGCTTACAAATCCTAGGGCTGTAACCTAGACAGGAATGGTCTGAGAAAACATCACACAGAAAGACAATTTCAATGGTAATACTATTCCATTAACATTGCTAGAAAAACTGTATGGATGCAAACACTAGAGACAAGTTTGATTTGATGCTGGTTTTTTTTAATGTGCTACCATACCAGATTTTTTAAAAGGTGTCTGAGTTTGCACTGCAAATCATGTGAAGTGCCTAACCTCTAGGAATCTCTGCATTAGAAATGTATATCAGAAGAAACTATAACTGATAGAAAGTCAAATATATGTAAGAAGCTTAACAATTATAACTGTGATTGACTAGGTGGGCTCTAAATCCTAAATATCAACTGCCAGAAGGGATAATTATAACACATTAGCACCTGCATCCTTAGACAAGATTGACAACTCCCATCTAACATCTGCTTAATATCACTTTCCTACTTTTTCTTTCTTTTGAAACAAATAACAAAGATGTTCTTGAAAGATAACAATAAGTCAGCATTTGTGTTATACATGTAGTTGATTACAGTTACAAGTTATATTTGGCAGTGCTCCACTGCTGAAATTAAATAAGTATTAAACTGGGATTTTTAAAGGAGCTATAGTTATAGATGCATTTTAAAATCTTTCATTTCAATCCTCTGAAAATAAAAACATCACATAAGTGTACTTGATTGAATAATTCAGTGAATAGAATTTCAAAGAAATGGCTTCTTTGTATTTTATTTATTTATTCATTTATTTATTTTCTTATTTATCAAATGTATGTATTGCCTATTTCACTCTCATTATCAAAACAGGAAAAAAATATCTAACTGGAAATGAGCCATGTCTAGGAACTGTTGTACTCAAGTATCAGAGAATGAAAAAAAATCTAAGCATGCTTATAAATAAACAACCCACACAGATATACTTGCAGACCCAAAGCTGAAGAAGCTGTGACAGAGTAGTTCTGTTTTCATTTCATGCTAGCCTTTAAGGTCAAGTGTAATGTACCTGGAAAGGAAATGCTTAGGTAATACTGTGAATTATCAAAAAATCCTGTGTATTTGGGATTACAATGATTTGTATTTTATGACTGTATAACTAGCTTCAAAATAATACATATGTTGATTGAATTACAGTGTTGATTCCTCTTTCATATGAAAGCAGATCTTTAGCCTAACATCCACTGCATTGTTGTATGATTTGGAAAGGGATTGACCAGTGCTTTGTTTATCTGAAGGTCTGGGTTCAAAGGTCAATTCACACACCCCAGTGCATATTATTGTGCTTTCATACACATACTCTTATGTACCATTCAAAACATGATCCAAGTAGTTGCTAATTAATCTGGTCATTGTTGTGGGAGCTGGAAGAAAAACTGTTCTGACATTCCTTACTATTCATTGAAAAAGTGCACCTCACATCCAATGTTTTCTAATGTATTTCTCTCTCCAAGTCAATCACGGGCCTCTCAAATTCAGGAGCTCTTTGAGAAAAATGTGAATTAGAGTTTGTCACAAATTGATAAATGTGAAAATAAAGTTGCATGGCAACAATCCATGTAATCTTCTAAGAAAGGAAAATGTGACGACCCGGGGCTTGGCACAAAGGCAACACAGTCACATAAGTAAGAAAAGTCCCTTTAATACCTCCAACTTTGCCCCCAATGTCCAGTTACCTTCGGCTGGAGAAAAAACTCTCCCAAGAACAGTCTTTAAGTGAAGGAAATTCAGTCTGAAAACGAAGTACTGTACATATAAACTGTAAATAAAAATCCACACAAACCATGCTGCAGCAATTAACTGGACAGGGCAGGATAAGGAATTGCAGACTTCAAAGGCCAACAAAACACACACAGTTGGGAAGATGTCAGGAACACAGATAAGCCTCAACAAAACAAGATAATACACTATTTGTTTCCAACAAATTGCTTTGCGCAAACTCCCTTTTTAAACACTATGTTCCCAGCTGCAGCTAATGAAGGGAATCAGGGCCCTTTCCTCCCCCATAAGCCATGCAACTCACATTTCTCCCTTCTCCGTTTCTCCCTGCATGCCCTAGGATGAAGAGCGGGTGGGCCTGGATCTTTCTCTGAATTCCTTCTGCCTTGCTCTACCTCTCCCCTGCTCTGCCCAGCTGGACTGTGCCCTTCCCCAGTTTCTTCCACAGCCAATGGAGCCACACTCCCATTCCCTGTCAGCTGCTTGGCCTCCCCCTTGGAATCAGATTCTGACAGGGGCATGACAGAAAATATTGCCAGTGAAAATATTGGACTTAGAGATTCATATATTGAAGGGCAAAATGTGATCCACTACATGTGTGGACATAAATGTTTGGAACACTTGAAAGCACTGTGGCTTTTCTTGAGATCAAACATTGCTCTCTGAAACTGCTACATCTACACCTATATGCACTTTGAATCACCTTTGCTCTCAAGTCCAGATTTTTGTACTACCCTATAGAATATTATCAAATAATGTGATCATAGTCACTAGTTAAGAATACAGTGGGGACCATACTAAATAAGAAGGCAATTGGGGGATACAACTGAATTTTAAACAAACTAGCAAACCCCATCACTAGTTTAGATGTTATTAAATTTATACTATTTTCTCAAATAAATGTCTCAATTTGAGTGAGAGCTCTTGTGCAATTTTTCCCCTTGTTCCTCTTTTTTGTTGTGCCAATGCATGTAAATGTTATGCAGTGAATTTAAAACTAGCAGAATGCTGGCAGCAATTTAAAGGTGTGGACACAGTGGTATAAACAAGTGCCATAGTAACCAACTGCATCTGTCTTCTTCCAAGATATACATATATATTAGGTTCTTCTCTATCAGCCTTATCCAGTTTGAGTGCCCTCAAATGTAGGCTTCCATTTCTAGAATCCCCAGCCAATATGGAAACAGTTCAGAATTCTAGGAGTTGAAGTCCATGCATGTGGAAGGTGCTCAGATTAAACAAGGTGTGACTTCATATTACCCTATATTCATAATAGTTCTTAGTTCCTGTAAGTGTACCTCTGTCCATAACTATGTAGACTTGGTATCAAAATAGCCATTCAATGGTTACATGAATCATGCTTGTCTGCCAATTCTAGGTATGTATTTCCATTAAGGAATAATAAAATAGCTGTATTAATGAAAATGCAGAGTGCTGCTTATTTTATTAGGTCATAATGTACTGTATGCTTGATTATAGCTGGAAAGAATGTGAAAAAGAATTGCAGAGACATGCTCTAGTCTTCCATTGCTTCTTCTGTGAAGCTAGCCTGGTACATGCTTATCATTCCATCTCATTCTGTTAAAAAGATTTTAACATTTAAATCTCAATAATTTTGCATCATTAAAAGAAACTGACTTAGAAAGGCATTCTTGAATATGTGGTAATTTCAGGATAAGAGATCTAAGCAGTCATATGCTGTTTAAATGAATTAATGAACTAGAATGACATAGTCCTACATAATACCCTTGAAGATAACTGCAGATATATCATTTGAGGCAATAATATTGAAATCACTGGAGAGGATATGCTGAAACATTTTAATCACTTGGAATGCTGAAACAATCTTGAAAATAAATAAAGAGAAATCAAGTAATATATGAAGATGATTAATTACTCCAAATGACTTCAGTGATTCTGCAAGTTAATATGTGCTTTTTGGATTTGTTCTTAAATTTATGTGAATCCATTTTTCACATAAAACTGGCTACATTTTCCTTCTTTGATCACAGAATAGTCCCAAAGAAACTCTAACTTGTTAATAAAACTTTTGAAAAAAATGCTGAGTTTCAGCATAAGATAAAATACGAAAAGTAAAAAAAAAGGAGGGGGTGAGGAAATAAAAGTTAAAGAAAAGATTAAAACAGGAATGCAAAAAGAAAGAAAAAGAAGAGGAAAAGTGGAAAAGAGTAACTTTCAACTTTCTTCAGTACAGATATAAAATATATTGACATCATATTGTAATATTAATAATACGCAGTATTTCTATCATCATAAATTGTTCTAATAGTCAAATCCCAAAATTAAATGTTCATTTCTTTCAGTTTCTAACAAGAAATCCAACAAGTGGTTTCTAAGTAGAAACAAAGTTAGACAAAGTCTTTTCTTTAATCAGAGTAGTTGGTTTTGCCATTTCCGCCAATTCACCATCCATTCTTCCATTGTTGGAATTTGTAAGCCTTCTATCTCTGTGTGAACAAAACTCTTGATGCTGTTGTTATGTAGAGAAAGTCACATGTTTTCCTTCAATCTATTTGTTCAAAACTAAAAGGAAAACCTTTGGTTTCAATTGGGCATTTAAGAATTCTCTGAATTAAAACACATACCTGATCACAATATTTCCTAGCTTTCTTATATGTGTACCAAGATGATAGAAAGTACCTTCACATTAGTTACATTTCCAAAATATATTTGGTACTTCCTTATACATCCCTGGCAATTTATCAGTTAAATACTAATGGTACATTATCTTATAAAAATTGTCTTTCAAACCACAATTCAATGTGAATATCTGTCTTTTCCCCTCATCCTTATTCTCTCATTGATCAAGCATTATATTATATACAATTTTTTTACCCATTTATTAATACAGTCTTTGACATATACATCTTCCATGTTCATTTTCAATAAATCTTATCATCCTAGCAACAATATGCTCATCATTAGTACACAAATCCAACTCAAAGACAGTTAGCATTAATTTTGAAACCATTGCATTGCAAATAAAACCATGTTTTATTTCTCTGTTCCACTCTGAGCTGTTCTGAAATAATCCAATATTCTTGATTGCCAGGGTTCTCCATTTCAGCTAGTTTCCTGACAGTCATACAATAAATATTTTTAGCTGTTAGCCTTTTCTACCATATATCCGCACACTGGAATGTGATCGTAGTTTTCCTTTTTCCATTCGGCATTGGTCTTACACTTGTAGAGAAAGATCTCAGCTTGGCAAAAGTTCTGTAGTCTTTCATCCAACATACTGGCCTAAATGTGAAGAGGCAGAGGAAAGGCTTTATTTATTTATTTATTTAATTTATAATGCTGCCTATTCGCCCATGGTGACTCGAGGTGGCTTACAGATTTAAAATTTAAAACAATAAAAACGAACAAAAAGAATCAAATAAATTAATAAAGTACAAGAAAACAAAATCTGGGAAAATAAAAAAAATCACCCCCAACTCCCAACCCCCCACCCCAATGACAGCAGATCACACGAGCCATTTGATGGGCTCCATCCCGCTCTGGGTTACCCAAGCCCGCTGGCAGAACCAGGTCTTCAGTGCCTTCTGGAAGAGTATTAGAGTGGGGGGCTTGTTGTATTAGAGAGGCAGCCACCACAGAGAAGGCTGTCTCCAGGTGTCTCCCTAGGGGATGGGACCTGCAGCATTCCCTGCCTCCCCGCTCTGATGAGTCAGGTAGATGTGACCGGCAAGAGACAGTCCCTCAGATAACCTGGTCTCAAGCCAGAGAGGGATCTTCTCAGAGAACCTTGTTTTATATTTATTCCAAACTCTTAGGATGGCATGTTTAGCAAAATGATTATTAACGTCAACATTTATTTTAACCTTGTCATACCATAAATAGCCATGCCATCCAAATCTTAATTCATGGTCCTCTAGTTCGAGTAACCTTTTATTCACCCACTCTTTTAGCCAGACCAAGCAACAAACATTGAAATACAATTTCAAATCTGGCAAACCCAGGGCTCTCTTTCCTTAGCATCTTGCAAAAGTTTGTATCAAATTCTTGGGTTTTCCCTTGCCATATAAACTTGAAAATAGCCATTTGCCATTCTTTAAATGGAATATCAGTTACAGGTATTGGTAAAGTCTGAAACAAAAAAGCATCTTTGGTAAAACATTCATCTTAATTACTTAGAGATTCTACCCAATAGTGATAGTGCAATTTATCCCATCTTAGTAAATCCTTTTTTATATCATTTCAAAGAAACACGTAATTGTTTTGAGACAGTTTAGTATTTGCCCTAGATGAAATCTTAAAGTGGCAATGAACCTTTAATGGAAGAATTGGGAATACATCCCATCATTTCTGGTTCTTTATGCCAAGAGTTTCTAGCAGTACATTCCTAGAACAATATCACATCATAAAAAATAGTGGGGCTTACACTATAACATGGACATAACTATTAGTATAACTATTTTTTTCAGTTTCTTATTTACATAGCATAGCCTATGGACTTTTCACAATAATAGTCACTGTGGATTATTATACTGACCTAAAAATTAATTTAAATATTCTTTTTTAATTTTAGCCCCCGAAAGAGCTCTTTAATCTGCATGTTAACTATTAAATTACTTGATGGTTGAAAGCACTTGTCCGTCCTACATGTGAAGTGTGAACTTCCCAGCTGGTAATTATTAAGTTTTATTAATCATTTCAAATCTAGAAAAGAGAAGAAAAAAATAGCCTATAAAAATATTTATATGCATGATGTGAGAATTATTATATCTCTAACCATTATCATATGGTTAAATTATATTATAGAGAAACTCACAACACAATTTTAATCCCAAGAAAGCCTCAGTTCCCTACTCACTTGAACTGGAGGGAATTAAATTTAATAGAGATTACTTTTGTGTAGACCACTTGGGAATATACTGTAATACTGTAAAATATTACTTTTGAACATGTATCTAGATGATTACACAGCAACATAATATCTGAGTTATTAAGCTAAACGATTACACTGGTTTTAATCCTTTGGATCCATGTTATGAAGTGGTGATTCAATAAGGCAACATTAAATTTATCTTCCCCCCCCCAAGAAAATGCTTCAATAAAGTATCCCATAAGGCTAGACTGCAATCTTATTATAACTGAGGGAAAGTGAATTGGCTCAACTATCTGTAAATACTGTATGTATGGGATTTTTGGATTACAACTCAAGCTACTATTATGCTTTGTGTGGGATTCTGTCTTATTCCTTCCTACTCATTGATTGCAGGGCGCAAAAGGCGATATTGCAGTACTTCATAATCAATCAGAAAATGATGGTGCCTTAGGGGCACAAAAATACAGCTGAGATTTAGGTCACAGAAAATAAAACAAATAGGCAAATAAACAACAGTTTTCACAATGTGCCAAACATGGGAAAACGAATCAAATTAGCACTGCCAAAATTTTCAATAAAGCCTGTTATAGCTTCATGTCATTTTTTTTATTGAAATCTGTTGGATTTGCCACCAAATATACTTAAAATCAGTGTGCTGCTTTTTCCAAAGACAGCGGCTTGTTTTAGATAATATGGCATGTCTCTTTAAAACACTGATCTTAAATACTACAGGTCGGCCTTGACTTACAACAGTTCATTTAATGACCGTTCAAAGTTTCAACAGCATGGAAAAATGTGACTTATGACCATTTTTCACACAACCATTGCAGCATCCCCATGGTCACACGATCAAAATTCAGAGCCTTGGTAACTGATTCATATTTATGATCTTTACAGTGCTCCAGGGTGAGGTAATCACCTTTTGCGACCTTCTAGCAAGTGAAGTCAATGAGGAAGCCAGATTCAATTAACAACCATGTTACTAATTTAACAATCGCTGTGATTCACTTAACAATTGTGCCAAGAAAGACCATAAATTAATGCAAAATTTACTGAACAAATATCTTATTTAGCAACAGAAATTTTGGGCTCATAAGTCAAGGACTACCTGTACCCTAGATCGATTTTTAAAGTTAAATGATTCAGATAAAGTTTTATTTTCTCCCTCTTTCTTGCTACGCTAATACAGTTTTAGAATACTGTTTAATTTTATGCCTCTCACTTCTTTGACATTGTTCTCTAAGTGCTGTCTTCCTAAGAATAATATTTCTTCCACCATGGGTATTCTGCTATAGTTGTTCCATCTCCAAATATGTTTTTTTCCCTATATCCACATGTCAATCAACACCTTCTTTTAAATGAGCAAATGACAGGCAGCAGAATTCAAATTAAGGATAACAGAGGGTTTTTCCCCCCACTGAAACCTCATTGCTATGGTGTAAAAAGTATATCTGCATTAGAAATTGGAGTGATTTGCACAGCTGAAATCTATTGTAAGGTATTATTTTTACAGAAAACAAATGTGCCCACTATCCCAAAGAAGATTTCTTAGGGGGAAAACTGCTAACAAGAGCAAATATTTATTGTACCATAGTATTCCACAAACCCCAGAGGCTTCATCTTTTATGATAGAGGAAGCTATCCTGCAAATAGCAAACGGTGGAGATCTATATACTATATTAACACATATTCATTTCATGTTTTTTATTTCTTTATTTATTACTAGAACACTTATTTATTTATTACATTTTACTTTGATAATTAAGACTAGATTTCTGGACTCTGAGCAGCTTATTCTATTAAAATTATAAGATTTAAAAGAAAATTCAACTAATACAATCAGCCTGATGCCCACAATGTGGGGTTAGCATGAATTTACTTGTTTCCAAATAGCCTTTTTATCTTACTCTTCTGGGAATCTGTTTTAGAACTAGGATTTCTTTCTCTTTATATTTTATGGGTTCATGCCTTGCTCTTTGTAGTATCTCTGTTTTATTGCTTTTTTGGTGAATCTCACACGTACCTTGTCGCATATCTAGTATGACCTCTAAATATTTCATCCATTTCGGCAAGCATCTATTTATTAATTTATTATAGTAAGTTGAGAGTTGCCATGACTTTAGGATTTGAGAAATATTGATTGAACGTATTTGATCATGGAAGAATTGAATGTGATCTGGAGTTAAAAGCATTTAGGTCTTACTTTAAACCTCTCTCAACCTTAACCCCAAGCAGTAGGAAATATTTTCAGATCTTATTAGGTTCTTAAACTATTCTACTAATACACATATACAGAGAAAGAGAGATTTATAGTAAATCTGTCACATTTGTTTGGTACAAGTTTCATTTGATCATGTTTCCATTATATATTTGCCAATATCACTAGGAACACTAGCAAGAATAGTGTTCCTAGTGATATTGGCAAATATATAATGGAAAGATGATCAAATGAAACTTGTACCAAACAAATGTGACAGATTTACTATAAATCTCTCTTTCTCTGTATATGATTCTGAAAATTAAAAACTTTTTTAAAAAATTGAAAGCAGTTTTACTAGACATGATAGATAATTTGATAAATTCATTTTAGAAGTAAACAATTTACAAAAACATAAATAAAAGAACACAAATTTAGGCTAATCCTATATCAGTTGTTTATATTAAATACAGATAAAATAATGGTACTGTGGTGTTTATCTTAGGTTAAATACCATTTTGGAAGCTTGTTACTCGGTTCCTTATACTGAACATTAAAGCTATTGAATGTATACAAAAGAACTAGACAAACTTGTCATTTTGTGATGCACCAAAATTGGTTTCAATTCCTATGGCATTTGTGGATGCATGTATCAATAGGTTAAAAAATAAAGCACATCGTTCTATTATTTATTTTTGCACATCTCACATTAAATATTAAATTAAATATTATATCATTTTCTGGACTCCTTAATGCTTGAATTAACTTCATAACCTGTAAATAGTAGTACTATCTAGGCAAGTTCCATTCCATTTTTAGCAAACTGCTAGCTTTATCAAATACTCTATAACTCATTAATATATTATATTATTCATAAAAATATATACCCTAATTCTAATAAGATTACTAATGAGTAAGTCTACAACATTATGCAGTAGTGATATATAACTTATTTGGGAACACAATGAGTTTTTGCTGCAAGTCAGGCCTGTCAGATTTGGGCTGCAATAATAGCTCTAATAAGACCTTGTGAAACCAATCAAATAAGTTGCTTTCTGTGAGACATATTTCACAATGGCCACTTGTAATTGGATTGGAACTAATATTGCATTACCTTTAAAATGGGCCAATATTATGGAGTAAAGAGTATAAGACAAAGAAAATAGGAAGTAATTTCTATGTTCTTTAAATAATTTAGCACAAGCTGTTAGATTGCAACACAAGAAACCACTAAATTATTTTTTCCAAGGTGCTGTTTTAATGTTTGTATTTATGTGCCAAAGCTTAAGAAGTGCAAAGTGAAGATGGCAATGTAGTGATGGTAAAATATATTCAGCACCTGCTGTATCAAAACACATTTAAAAAAACAGATAGAAACCATATGTTTCTTCTTTGGCTGTGAAAAATAAACAGATGCTCTGAAACATTCGTATTGGAAACTTTAAAAAAAAAACCCAAAGAAATGATAATTCTGAAAAATGATGTGTAAGAAAGAGTGGGAAGGGAGTGGTAATGGCAAGTTTCCAGGTTTTCTATTAAACAGTCACAAAGTATGAACTTGAGTGTTTCTCATTTACACCTTCTCATTCACACTCAGCAAGAAAATACTGTAGTTAAAAATTGTTTAGTCAGGGCTACTATAACTGGGTTGCAGAACTCCAAATAACCTTGAGATGGCAATATCGATTTAGAGATTTATACATCTCTTGGCTGAAGTCTGTACTTTTTCAGCTCAAATAAAGTAGCCAGTTCTTGGTCCTCATAGAAGGTTCAAGAACATAAATCCAAATAAGAGGCATATACTGCAGATGCCCACTTGTTTTTCAATGCCATGGTAAGCATATATATGAAATTAGATTAGAGGTGATTTCTTCAACTATGTGCTTTTTACAGGTAAAGCCAAGCTTTCTGTAGGCTGCTTCATACAAGCATTTATTTACCCTAGACTTCAAAATACAAGATAATTTGTATGAAGAAATGACCCATCACACAGATAATTCACAGGGCTAATTTTCATTCACTTGTCTTTAGATCATCTGTCCCTGTATTATTTAGGAATAGAAGGTTGGTGTGGAACCAAGGCTGCAGAGCCCATGGTGGGGAGGAACTGTGGCTACTAACACTCTACTGATGTTGCAACGGTAGGGAGAAGATGCCTGCGACATGTTGGTACAATACTAAAACATAATGGAATGATTGCACATGCTAGCCTACCCACTCATCTATAAAACAGGATAGCGTACCTGGAGTCATGTTCTTATAATTTTTACTGAAGACAATTTATAAATCCAGAAGATAGTCACAAAATATACAATAATAACACACAGAGAGGTGAATATGAATATACTCATATCAGTGAATATGAAATATGTTTTTTAAAGAGATGCTTGCAAATTTGGCTAATTTGGGCAAAGATGCCACCTTGATTACTCCATGTTTCCATCTAGATTTTCTGTCCTCCTGCATATGACTACGGAAGCTAAATTCCACAACTCCACATACCCTGAATCAAATATTATTGCTAGTTTTAATATGCTATTAGTGCTGAGCTATAAATTCTGCAGTACATATGCTGCAGAAATCCAGAAAGTGTTTTGCAAATAGCACTACTTACATAGATTGATAGTTTGGAGCTTAAATGGTAACCTTGACCAGTTTGCCAGCTTACATTAATAAGTTTCAGAAAAGCACAAGTAACAGACCTTATTTATTATTTATTTTACTATTTGTTAGCTTTCAAGGCAGCATATAAAGCATTTGCTCTTCCAGTTCAATTCAAAAAACATTTTTTTCCAGTCTGTGAGCAGTTTACAAAGAATACATAGAATTAACAGCTGTAATATAAAAATATTTTATGTCTAGAAACTGTAAGGGCGGTTGACTACAGAATTAAAAGAACAAGAACTCAAGATTTCCATTCTAATGGTGGCGTGAACTTTGGTTGAAAATGTTAACCATTATACCACACTTACTTACTTACTTACTTTACTTTATTGTCATTGCACCTCATACAATGAAATCGAACACCATCTTCAGTGCACATCATGACCATGACCATGAAAATAAACACAAACACACATCCTTCACCCTCCACACATTGAACCGGATACTCCTGACACCACACTAACACTGCACTATACAGCAGAATTCAAAAGAGCTACTGCCCTGGAATAGAAGCTGTTTTTCAGCCTATTTGTCCTTGTTTTTATTATTCTGTACCATCTGCCAGATGGTAATAGTTCAAAAAAAGGGTTCCCAGGATGAGATGGATCTTTGAGAATGTTTTGAACTTTCTTAAGGCAGCGGGAGCTATACAGCTCTTCCAAAGAGGGGAGAGGGCAACCAATGATCTTCTGGGCAACGACGTTAACCCTCTGGAGTGCTGTCCTATCTGCCACTGTGCAATTGGCAAACTATACAGAGGTGCAGTAAGTTAAAATGCTCTCTGTGGTGCAGCAGTAGGTCACCAGCAGTTTTTCATTCAGTTGTTGTTTTCTGAGAAGTCTCAGGTACCGTGTTTCCCCTAACATAAGACACTGTCTTATATTTTTTTTGGCTCCCAAAAACACACTAGGTCTTATTTTCGGGGTAGGTCTTATTTTCGGGGAATGGTAGTATAATCTTTGCTGGGCCCTTTTGACCAGGGCTACAATGTGGCTCTCAGATTTGTGATTTGAAAAATTACATTTTAAATAAGGGTTTGAGGGAGGAAATATGATAATTAATAATGGACTGGAGAATGGAGAGAGGACTGGATTTTTTTGCTCATACCTAGCTAGTCCTGGGTCTTCAATGGTACTTGTGTGGTTTTTTGTACTCTCACTGCATGAAGAATTACAGCTCACATTGGCGACATTTGTCTTCAGATGTTTCAGGATTTTGAATTCTTCATTGAGTAGAGGTCTCTTATTCTTTTTTTTTTCAAAAGACTCCAGATCATTCCCTTCTGTTCTCTGACATTTATGAATAATTAAGTTCCAATTTCCCCCCTTATTTTTTTTTTCTTTTGCCCTTCTATAATAAAGTGTGCAAAGCTCCTCACCGTTAGCTAAGACAGGCCACATTCATAAATTTCTTCTGTTTGGCAAGAATAACATAATATAGTTTCCCCCTGTGAATCAATGCTGCCATTTATATTATTTCTGTAGCCAATGTATAGGTTTCTATTTGATCTTTCCCTACAGTCTCTCTTTTGCTCACTGTTTTTTTATATAAGAATTTAGGAAAGAAATCCTTTCCTTGTTTAGATTCCCTGATCTCATTACCTTGCATTTTTCTAAGCTTAATTGCATAAAGCACTTGTATTCCTTTGAGCCTATTCTAACAGAACCATTTTGTCATTTTGCCCTTCTTTCTATTGATTTCTGTGTTCAAGTATAGAAAAGCAAAATGTTTCTTTATCTGAACACACTACTTCTTGCTCACAGCAGAAGCTATGATGCCTATCTAAGTGTTAGGGCAAAGCAATCTTTTAAAAATATATATCTCATTTGTTGATGTTGGAACTCATCCTTTGGTCATATCTAGATCAAAATCAAATGATGCTGCAGAACAGCAACATGTGACATACGGCTTTCTTTTTTCTTCTGAACACCTTGCTCAGTTTATAAACAATAGTTTGTATGCCATTATTTTTCTTCCACAAGTGACACAAATTGGCTGAATAAGACAACCATGTCTATTTTATAACCATCTGTGCAAGCAAACTCCTACAATTTTATACAATCAGTTAGTGGCAAGAAAAGTAATGTGCAACAACCTGCAGGGATAGCTCTTAAAATATATGTGATAATATTTTGTTGATTTTTTTAATGAAATGGTGCAGTGCTCCTTTCACATGGTGATGTAATGTAAGTAGGTTGGGGGCCATATGTATTTCTGGGAGAGAGAACTACACAGGAGATCTGCCAAAACTCTCTCTTTGTAACTTCATCTTTAAATTTTCAAGAAGGGAAAACTCTAAACAGACTCTCTCTAGATGCCTGGACTAAACTGATCTGGGAAGACACTGTCTGATATACCATGGTACTGCTCTGTATAGGGTTTAAAGCTAATGACCAGCTTTTGGAACTGGACCTGGAAAGCTTCTGGTAACCAGCATATACAGTAGATTCTAATGTTGTTATTGTCTCCTGACAGATTGTCCTACATCACTGAATGTAATGCTGCAGCTACTGCTGCAGCTTCTGAATCATTACCAAAGACAAATTCACACTGATCACATTGCAGTAGAGTATGAGTTATTAATACCAGAGTCCACGTGGGACCATAATTCATATTCCATCCAGTACTCAGCTAATTCATTGGTTCCATCCATGTACTACTTAAAAAAGGAGATGGGAACTCAGAAAGATCCTGTTTTGGGGACACATGGCTTTGCCTAGACTGACTACTGGGGACAGTAATGTTAGTGCCAAATTTAGGTTTTGCTGAATGAATGCATAAAGTGACATTACTTTAAAGAACAATACAACATATAAAATTATTTATAAGTAAACTCTTATTAAATGTTAATAAATCTACCATTTTTGTTCATGTTTTTTTTCTGGTCTTATAATCTTCTTGTCATGATATGTTAGCAGGCTTAGCCTTTGGTGGGGGCAATGTGTGATATGTCCCTTTTAAAACAATTATAAGTCTGAGAAGTGTGTGGTAACTTTATATAGTATAATATATTGTGATATAAAGAAAATATATAATACATATTAACTTAGCTTTTTCCTTTGATAAAGAGAACAAATCAGAACCAAAAAATGGGGCGGGAGGGGGAGAAACAGGATTTTTTCATTTTTGTTTTACATTTTGGAGAAGTAGTAGGGTGTGTGAAAGAAGTGGCAAAACAGCTAAATAACTGCCAAAAGTAAAGAAGATGCATACAGACCATTTTGTCAGGTTTCCCCTTCCAGGAAAGAATACCACTTTTGTGTGGCCTGATCTGTTTCTAAACTGTCCATTGTTTTTTTAACCATCAGATTGTACTTTTCACTTTTTCTGCGATAATTACAAAAGACCAGATAAAGACTGAGAGCAATGTAAGGATAAAAAGGAATGAATGTTTTTTCTTTCCTCCAGTTCAGTTGTGTCTGATTCTTGGAGACTGCTTAACACAAGTCTCTGCAGTTTCTTTGACAATTTTTTTCAGAAAAGGTTTGCCATTGCCTGCTTCTTAGAGTTGAGAAAAGTGACTGGGCCAAGGTCACCCAGCTGGCTTTGTGCCTCAAGTAGAACTAGAACTCATGGTCTCCTAGTTTTTTAACTGATGCCTTTAACCATACACCAAACTGGCTTTCTAATTACACAGAGTTAGCTAAATAATTACACAGGCTAACATTTTTGGAACTCTGTGGGAATGCATAGATAATTTTAAAGACGTTATAGCAATATCAATAGCACTTAGACTTTATAGTGCTTGACAGCCCTCTCTAAGCAGTTTACAGAGTCAGCATATTGTCCCCAACAATTTGGGTCCTCATTTTACCCACCTCAGAAGGATGGAAAGCTGAGTCAACCTTGACTCTGGTGGGATTTGAACTGCCAAATTGTGGGCAGCTGGCTGCAGCAGAAGTAGCTTGCAGTACTGCACTCTAACCACTGCGCCACAGAGGCTCCTATGCAGGAATGATCAATGAAAATGAGCAACAACTCAGTCCTGGGAAGGAGAAAGCATAAGAATGAAACTCAAGATAACCTTGATTTGAATTTGTTTGGTATAAGAGAGAGAAGAAACTCGGGCGGGCTTTGAAGATTCTGTTATTATTCCTGTAACAATCAAGTGACATTCCTGTAACAGTTTTCTGACTGGCATACCTCAAAGGGCCGTCAGGAGCTTTTCTCATCCTTTCCCACAAAACTCATAATATTGAGAGGATTTTAAATAACATTTCTGCATAGTACTGGCCAAAGTGCTTCCAGTTCAGCAAATCCCTAGGGCATCAGATATGGCCCAATTGGAGCACCTTTAACACCTACTAAGAGTCTTCAAGCTAGGTGAGTTTGACAAATACTAAGGGATTGTTTGCATTGTGTTGAAGGTGCTCTTCTACCCATAGTTCCCCATGTTGAAGGTCTGTCAAGCAAGGTATGTGTTTTAGCCCATATCCTGCCCATTGTGGTAATATTTCAGCTACTTCTAGAGCAGATTGAAGGAATCTTCTTCAACAGCAATGGCCACCTCTATATCTTCATCCAGGCAAATTGGGATACCTCTTCACTCTGGTAAGTGACATCCATGAGGAAAAATCAAAGCTAAACTAAATAATTTTGCACGGTTCTCCTGGAAACAAAAAGATAAATTCTTTAGTGACTTTTTCATATCATTATCGGAGAGCCCACCATCCTATTTTACTATTCCTCAACTTCATTTATATATAGAAGTAAACATCAATCGACCAGAATACAGCTGGAAAAGACCTTGGATGTCTTCTAATCCAACTCCTTGCTCAAGCAGGCGACCCTATACCATTTCTGACAGGTGGCTGTCCAGTCTTTTCTTAAAAACCTCCAATTATGAAGCAACTACAACTTCTGAAGGCAAGTTCTTCCACTGGTTAATTGTCCTCACTGTTAGGAAGTTTCTCCTTACTTCCAGGTTGCTCTTCTCCTTGTTTAGTTTCCATCCATCGTTTCTCATCTTGAACTTCTGATGCTTTGGAAAATAAGTTGATCTTTGTGGTAGCCCCCAAATACTGGAACACTGCTATCATGTCACCCGTAATTCTTCTTTTCTCTTGGTTAGCCATACCCAATCCTGTTCTTCATATGTGTTTGTCTCCAGACATTTAATCATCTTAGTTGCTCTTCTTTGCAATTTTTTTTTCAAAGTCTCAACATCTTTTTGTAATATGGTGATCAAAACTGGATGCAGTATTCCAGGTGTGGTCTTACTAAGGATTTATAAAGCCGTACTAATATTTCATGTGATTTTGTTTCTATGCCTCTGTTTATGCAACCAAGGATTGTATTAGCTTTTTTGGCTGCTGCCACATACTGCTTGGCTTATAACAGTTTTAAGGCTCTGCAAAACCAGAAAGCATCAGAATGCCAGTTGACTCTATAGATCACTTTTGAATTCATGAAGCAATTCAAAGATAACTGGCTCAATTTGATGCCTTGGATCAATCTGAAGATTCAACACAAAAATTTGATTCAAAGGGATGAGTCAATCTAACATCCTTTGAATTGAATCACTCATTCAAAGCTTTAGCCAGACCTACTATTAAACACAATACATTTCAGGACTAATATAGATTTTCTGACAGTACTCTTCCATGATTTCAGGCAAAAGCTTTTCCAGCCCCATCCTGGGTGTTGAAATCTGGGTTCTTCTGAATTTTATTACTGAGCAACAACCCCTGTCCTACATTTATGCTTTGCATCTCATAATGCTATAATAAAGGAAATATATTAGCAAATTATACATATGTACTATATCTCTCTTCCAACAACATTTTCCTCCATTTCCAGTGAGTTTAAATCAGCAATATAATTATACTAATAAGAGCAATATCTAATAATAACTCTTCAGGTGTTTGACTGACATAATTGTGCAAGGTCATATAATGCCACGAGTTCGTTCAAATATTTTTATTACAAGCTTCAGTAGTGCAATTCATAAATGGAAATAAAAATTACAATACAAATTAAAATGCAGCTCCAGTGGTTACTCTACTTTTACTGAAAACATTCTTTGTTTAGCTAAAGACCTGTCATGGTAATGTTTTTGCTACATCTCTAATTTGCTCTTGGTGAAGTTTATTGCATGGAATAAACTATAAACAAATACATGTAAGATTAAAAAAGGCAATTTCCATTTGTATATCATGGAATGAGGGAACTTCCTGAAAGGCATGAAATCTATTTTTAGCTGTAAAGATTTGAAGTATCTGGTGAGGCTATGTTTCCTAACCATTTGGGTATGATTGAACAAATTCTGAGACAGCATCCCTGAAATAGGTAGCTTAATCTTTTAGAGGGGGAAAAGGCAGTTTTAATAACTCTATATTCAGCATCTCCAGTGGTCTGGGCTTTATACAACTGAAGATTTTTCTTTATATAACAATTTATTTCGTAGAATGAAAGCAACATATGAATGCTAGAAGAATGGTCTTCTAGTTTCCTTATGTAGAAATAACTGAATAAAGAAAACCAGTCCATCGTTTGATTTGAAATTTAGCATCTGAAGCATAAAGCCCAATCCCTTTTCTGATTTAAACCAGACAGCATGCCTGTGAGAACCAAACCTATTAAATTGTAACTGGACTTAGATTTGGGTTTTAATAGCAAATCTGAATTATTGTTTTCATTGTTTAATTGTTTTAATTTTAGTTTATTTGCTGATTTATCAAATGTTAGTGTTGAAAGATATCCAGCCCCAATTCAGATTAATTGTGTTTTCAGTGCAGTCTCTGAAGTCCTTTTCGGTCTGAGGGAAAAGAAAAAGGCAAATGAGAAATACATGAGAAATACTTTGAGAAGTCCTTGATTGCTTTTTCAAGTTGGTGAAAAGTTGAGACATAGCTTGAACACTTGGTAACATGCCAGCTGCTTTGAAAAATAGACATATCTCTGTCATGCCACATGATATAGTGCAAACTACTGGAATTAGGATGGTCAGGCTGCCAGGGGTGAGCTTGGACAAGCAAGAATAGAAAGTCAGTGCCCGACCATGAAATATTTTATGTACATCTTTGTTGCCAAGGTGTCAAATGCCTTGTTATATTATTCTTCATGCAGCCCCACTCAATCGGGTTCTTTTTTTTAAAAAAAGTCATTGTCCACTATTTTATTAGTCCTACTGAAATGCTTGTCACTATACTGGGTAGGAAAAATAGAGGATTGGCATATTGTATGAAGTTCTGAAATGATATATTCACCTTAAAGGCATAGAGTGCAATAGGGGATCATCAGTGTCTGAAAAGGAAGGTAGATTAGCTTCCATCACATTTTTTTGTCCATCAGATGCACTTATTTATATGGAAGGGAGCAAAAGGAAGATATTATTAATTTTAAAAACCCTGATTAGAAAATTCTTGAAGGGACATCTCAAGATTTGGAACACTTGCAACTCAACTCAACTTGTGTTTTGCCTTGGGAGTCACTAATATGACAACTGCAATGCAGAATCCCCCCCCCTTTATTCCTATGTCCCAATAGACACAAAGATAGAGATAAGCAGCAGCTGGACAGCAAACAGTCATGCTGAAAGAATGAGTATTTAAATATTCAGCTCCCATTTTTGAAAATTGCATTGCAATTTTGAAAGCACATTTTCACTTAGGGAAATTAGGCCTTAGAGTCCTGCTGCAGATGACTGACAGAGCCAGCTCCCTGTCAATCTCCTATGGCTCTGAATGCTGATTAATTCCCCATTTAAACTGCATGACTACATTTTGTATTGTATGCTCGCATCATGAGGAACAGTAATGTCTCTGCTGGAATTACTGAGATGCTAAAAGAACAAGGAAGGGGAAAAAATCCCAGCAAAATCTTTTGCTGCCGTACCTTCTAAGAAACAGAAAGGGTTGGCTCAGTATCAGATGACAGTAAATGAAGGAAGGACTGGCATCTAAACCTCAGAATTTCTAGTCATGTCATTAAAAATTTTAGAAGCTCATGGAATGATCTCTTGACATTTCTCTGATCCAAAGTTCCATGAAATTGCATGTGAATGAGGGAAAAACATTAGAAAAAGCAACTTTGTTCACTTTGTTTCTCTGTATAATAGTCACCATAGAAATTATTGCTGCTCTTCAATACCACAGGTGCTCTCCTGATATATTTTACCATTTTGCACTATGAAGAGATTTATAGTAACTACTAAACATTTGATCAAATATCTTGCACTAGTACAAGAGCAACAGTGAAAGAGGGAAAGAGAGAGGAGAAAGAATTCCTCTTGTACCTTTATCTTTTAAATCAGAGGTTCAAGCCCCCTTATCAGAAGCAACTGAATTTGGGGGCAACCAATAAGGGACATTTGGTCAGTATAATAATTGTATTCCATAAACTTCCTACTAATGTTTGTTAATCTCAACAATTTTATACTTTTAAAAGCATTTGGTGCTTGAATAATGCTCATAAGAATGAATTACTTTCTTTGATGTATCAATACCTTACTAACTTTTAAATTGAGTTGTATTGTGCAATTTAATTTTGATTTCATACAAAAGCAGACTGTTCTGAAAATCTCTTCCTTCTCTCCCACATTACGATGATTTGCTGAAACTTAAAATTACTTCCATACTGGTAGATTTTCTCTTAATATAAGTGCTGTGTATGAACTTTTATTTGTCCTGAATATTCTAAATATATATTACAAAATTTCTCAAAATTAAAAAGTAGCCCATTAGTTTTTCTTTCAGAAAGTTCCCCATATTTTTAGCACCTGGTCAGAAGTTCAGTTGAAGGATGGGCAATCATTCATTTAGTTGTAGCATAAGTATCATTTGAACAGCTCGGGAGATTTAAGTTAAGAGAAACCTAAGATGCTTTGTGGTTACCAGGGGTAAATGAGCAAGCAGCCCTTGGTGACACACAAAATGAAAGCAAATATAAAAATCAGAAGCCCTTTCTGAAAGGTGTAGAAGAGTCTTGCTCTTGTCTTCCAGTGAATTACTACCCAAAGAATAATGCAAAATCCGTGTACTCTTGGTTTTCCCCATCTGTTTCTACCCTTTCTATTGTGATGCTTTTTTCTGTCTAAGTGCAAAGGAGAAGAGAGTGAGTGGAATGGGCCTATCCAGTGCAAAATAAGAACATAGTGCATTAGGAAAATAAACTAGGCATAATGGCAAACACAGTTTTGTTTAAATCCTTTCATCTCCTTCTTTAGCTCCTTTTTGTTTCAGCTGCTGTGAACACTTGCTATAATTTATAGCCAATGTTATATTGAAAGGATCTTCCTTTTAAAAATTTATCTATTTATTTATTTATTTGTATTCCTCTCATTTTTATTTGAAACATGACATTCAAATTGGAAGTAGGAGCAGAGATCAGCAAACCCTGTCAGCTCTTGTCAACCCAGGTGTAACAGTGTGATCTTCTTAAATTGCTGCTAATCTGCCAAAAATCTCTTTTATCTGCTGTCTCCATCATGCTGTTTGCTCACATTTGGTTAACACTTTAAATTTCCCTTTTGGAGGTGTCACTGTTTGCCATTTAGTAACTAAGATGAACTGTGAGCGCAGCTTAAAGCACATGGATTTGGGAAGCTCAAAAAGCTGATTAGCTATTCAGGGAGAATAATCTTATTGAAAGTAGTAAGAGCTGTATAAAGAATGCTTTCCCCTTTCCCCATAACAATCTTCTAATTATGTTGTCAAGCTTGCTGTCGTGTTCTCTCCCTGTGCCATTAAGGAAACCATTTTCTATGTTAAAAAAGAGATTTCCAGATCGTGATGATGTTTGCTGATTTTTTTTATTGTTTAAAGAATCTGTGTGTATTAAACCAAACATTAAAAAATGATTCATGTGCAGCATAATTATTTGAGATGAAGAACTCAAGGCAAGGGTGGAGGGAGAGAGGCGGGATGTGTGCAGTCTGCACACACACACAAACACACACACACACACTGACATACATGGCGGGGGGAGTAGGAAAAAGAGAGATTTCTGGTATTAATATTCCACATAACTGCATGAGGCTTTTACCTCTGTTAGATTCTGAATCTGACTTGGATCTTTGTGATTGAAACACAATTCATACATCAATAGCAGAAGCAAGGGTCATAAACAAGGCCAGCAGATATCTACAGGAGTAATTTCATAGTAATATGAAACAGTACCCAGTCAATTGTCTGATAAAAAGTTCAGTGGTGTACAAACCTACTAGGGTTCTTGGACTTGGTAAAGTTGGATGAATGATGGTGAGGGAAAAACTGAATATGTTGAGAGACAATAAGGCTTGGCTTTGGTCATTCACAAACCCCAATGGAAACAAAATAGAATTGATTAAATAATCTATTTGTATGAAAGCCAATTTCCAAACTTTTGCAGTTGTCTTTTTATCACCAATGGTTAATGGGGCTACACATTCTAGAAGATGCATCCACAATGTATCTAAAGACTGGCAGAGTAGGAAAAATCATACAGCTTTTTATTATTTTATTATCTATTTTGAAATAAATACAAAACTGCAGATTTATTAAGCAGGTCTAATCATCATCTTGGCATTGGGGCCACTGAAAGATGTGCCTATTTCTTCAATATATGTATCTCTACATTTGGCTTGCAGACTAAGCTAAATTTATGAATGTACTTATTCATTTTTATAGCCATCTTTATTTTGTCCAGTTCAAAGTAGCATACATAATTGCTCCCCCTTTTATTTTCCTACAATAACCCTGTAAAATGGATTAGGCTACAAATTGTGAATGTGTTCATTTTTGGGGAGGGAGGGGAGAAGCTTTCACTTGTTCTGAAAATAAAAACAGAACAGTGAAAAATCCTAAATTGTAACATTACAGAAAGCCTAAATATAGTGCTTCATCTTGATGAGCACTTAAAATGTAAGAAGAAAGAAAATGCAGTTTACCTTTAGACAGGGGTGGGATTCAAACAACCAGTTCTGTGGGCGTGGCTTGGGTGGTGGGCGTGGCTTGGTGGTCATGTGACTGGGTAGACATGGCTTGGTGGTCATGTTATTGGCTGGGTGTGGCCAACTCAATATCACGCACATCGAGGCACGCATGTCCTCACCTGGCCTCTCATGACTGTGGGGATGCTGCAACAGTCGTAAATGTGAAAAATGGTCATAAGTCACTTTTTTCAGTGCCATTGTAACTTTAAATGATCACTCCACACAAGCAAAGTACCAGCAAAGGAGGGGGGGAAAACTCCAGAGACGTTCCTGAGACAGGAAGTCTAGTCCTGCCAAGAATGTAATAAGGGTTAACAGAGAGGCAGTTTCTGTAAGCAACACCAGAATGTTTCCTTCCTGCCTTCCTTAAAGGATTAGGCCAATAATTTCTGCTAAGAACCAGTTCTCCGAACTGCTTAGAATGTTAACAACTGGTTCTAGTGAATAGGTGCGAACTGGTCCCACCCCATCTTTAGATCATTTTACCTATTTTTAGGTAGCGTTATAAGTTTTATTTCACAATCTTATTTGATCATTTGAATTAATGAAAATATATGACTATTTGGTTTTTCTCTATCAAATATCATACCTTACATGCTGTGTGAAAAGGGCTATTTGCCATTAAATAAGTTGGTTGTTGTATTCAATACTAAAATAATATAAATAGGCCACTAGCAGATATTAACATCCAAATGCCTTTCTGTAAAACTGTTTTCAAAGCCTTTCTGAAGTTCAAGAATGAGGTATTGTTTGGATCTCTAGTGGAAATCTGTTATGGGGTGGGAACCACAAGATACCCATCCAGGATAAATGCATTGGATGGATAGAATCCATTTGAAATAAATGGATTCCAGTTAGCTAGATGCCAAACCATAGCACTGTTGATCCATACCATCACTTTGAATTATATCAGAAGTCAGGTAGGTAAAAGTTTCCCCTATCCAGTCAAGTTTGACTCTAGCAGGTGGTACTCATCTTGTCCTTAGCCAAGGGAGCTAGCATTGTCTGAAGACACTTCCATGTCATGTGGCAGGCGTAACTATATGCCAAGGAGCATGGAATGCTGTTACCTTCCCACCAAACTGATATCTATTTATCTACTTGCATTTGCATGCTTTTGAACTGCTAGGTTGGCAGGAGCTGTGGCAAGTAATGGGAGTTCCCCATTACACGGTGCTTAGATTTTGAACAAAGAAGTCTCCTATAAATTGTAAGATGACATCTCTTAACATTTGTTTTCCGATTGGGTATAATAAAACTGTCCCCCAATCCCCTTCACTTTTCTTAGAAAAGTTGAGTTTATCACTGATCTGTTCTGTCTACTTTGAGTCTTTGAGTCTTTAGAATCCATACTTTCCTCAGAGTCCAATTTGTATTTTCCCAGTCAGCCTCATCTTTCAGGGCTGCAAAGTAGTGAGCTGCATTTCAATCCATCTGGTTGCAAATCTTGTAGTGCTGTTACTTCTATCTAATTACTATCTTTTAAAATCATCATTACTTTATCAAGCTTTTTATCCACATTTTCAAACTGAATTTGTAAGTTGAAAAATATTATTTCTGCCTAACTTTCCCAATAAATTTGTCTTGATATATTCCTTGCATTTTGACTATATTTTGATACAGTCCAAAATACTTCAGTAGCAAAACTTTTACAGCTGAAACCTTTACATTCAGTTATTAAACAGCTCCTCTCAAAGACAGGAAAAATTAAGCTCCAAATCAATGAGAAGAACTTTCAGCAAAAAAGCAAAAAAAAAATTAATCAGAAACTAAGAAAAATTAAGACCATATTAAGAATTCTTAATAAATGTATAAAGTACAACATTACTGTAGTGAAAACATGATAATGATGTAAATAAAATAGATTTCTTTCACTACCAGAGTGGCCTTGCTTCCATGCGGAAAAGACAGAATTGGTTTTACAGCAGCTAATAAAACAATAAAAAGAACATAAAAAAGAAGCCACTTTAAGATCCAGCAGGGTATTAAATTAAATCAGCATTCAACCAGTAGATTAATGTTTGAAAGTAAAAAATGCAGTTAAAATATAAGTGTTCTTAAAAAGCAGACAGTGAAAAGGAAAGATGGACTCTCTTACTACCCCACCTAGCAGTTACTTTCTAGGACAGGGGTCCCCAAACTTGGCAACTTTAAGACTTGTGGACTACAACTCCACAAGTCTTAAAGTTGCCAAGTTTGGAGACCTCTGTTCTAGGTCCTCTTTTCAGGTAAGTCATGGTCGTCCAAGAGTCACCTTGAGTCACTCCTAGTAGCCATTCATAACTGGGGCGTGTGTTGTCAGCTGAGGGAAGAAAATCCTGCTGAGTGAGAACTTCATCTATATCCTTCCACCAAATATCCTTTTTCATATTTCCACTTCATGTCTACATCTTTGATGCACTCCATAATATATTTTTTTCAGAAAAAGATTATTAATATTTAATTTTAATATTATTTCAATTGCTAATTAATCAAAGTTTAATATTGATACTACTATTAATTAGTATTCAGATTTAATAACATTCATAGATATTATGCTACACATTCAGGCCTCATTTCATGGCTTTCAATTGTATTTTATTTGTTTATTCATATTATTTATATCACTACCCAACTTGCAAATGATGGTTTTGAGCAGTTTACATCAGGTTAAAAACATAAAGAAAAAAGCCACCACTAATTAAAAAATACACCATAATGCACCAAGTCCCAAACATACCCCATTTGCAAAACCACCACAGGATGGCTAATTATATGTAAACAGATTTTCAAGGCCTTACAAAATTTGGCCATCCAAATCTCAGGGAGCATGCCATTCCAAAGGGCATAATAAAATTACATGAATGAAGTATCTGCATAAACATATTGTGATACTTTCTGAGATAACTGGAACATCTGCCTACACAGAAAAATTAAAGCTATTTCATTGTGCATTGTTCTAAATGGCCCTATCAAAGTAGTTTGCATAAAGTATTTTTTTAACGGCTAACATAAATATTATATTTTAAAATGGAAATTGTAGCAAGGGATGCCCATGTTATATTCTGGAAATACATTTTTGCTTTTGCTTCTGAACATTAAGATACACAGTCTATTTTATGCATGCAACATGGCAGTATTTCAAAAAAATTCATTCCGCCTAGTTACTGCAACCAAAATATTTGTATTTATATAAGTAATTCAATTAATCTTTAAGGAGGAAAGACTCTAGTTAGATACATGTAAACATACTGGTTAGGCAGTACATCTTCATTCCTTCCACTTCAGCGAATGGAATTGTAGAGAACAGACAACAACAAAAAATGCACCAAAGTGCTTTATTCTCTTTTTATAGCCTGTCAAATTATTGCAGTGACACCCATAGTTGGTTGTGAAACATTGGAAACCACTGCTAGTAATGAAACACATAGTTTAAGTTTTGTATTGAATTTAGGTAATGTACCATAAAACATTGCATGAAAACACTAATTTTCTCAATATATATTAGTAGGCACCATGTTTATCAAAGAGAAGGGAAGATGTTTTTAAACATAGTTTCTTCCTATGAAGTGTTGGCTAAGCTTTATTTATTCATTTATTCATTCAGTAATTATAATTGTGATGGCATGTGGGTCATCAAATTACTGAGGGGATGACAATGGTTGTCTTGTCTACTATATTAGACTACAATGTTATCTATGTGTAAAACAGTTCACATTTCTGATATGAAAATCCTCTAAGTATAGGTCTCTTTACTCTTTAAGCAATGGATAATATTTATCAAATGAACTGTGAGGGGAAACCTACATTTAGTCAGGTCATGGCTGCCCATATTACTGTTGCAAAGCAATTGTCTCACATGGGACTTACTTAGCAGGGAAAAAAGTGGCTTCTTTGTCTTGGAGGATAATGCACAACCTGCCATTTCTTAAAAAATTAACCTGCTGCAGTCAAGGGAAGGAAAAGTACTAAGGTG
The DNA here is from genome assembly GCA_009733165.1 of Naja naja. Classification (NCBI taxonomy): domain Eukaryota; kingdom Metazoa; phylum Chordata; class Lepidosauria; order Squamata; family Elapidae; genus Naja; species Naja naja. The sequence goes on along the minus strand of CM019153.1, from coordinate 23,348,156 downwards.
AGATTCAATTGCCAATTAGCTCAGCTTTACTAACAGAAGAGAATGCTTGTAGTTCAGGGATGTCAAACTGGCTGCCTGTGGGCCAGATACTTCATGCACAAGCCATGGGTACCCCAGCTCCACAAAGCAAAAAACATGATACATTTTCTTACCTAGGCTTCCTTATCACACTTGGAATATGACCAGAGAATTAATTGCCAGATGCAGGACAAAGCCAAACTTGACACAGAGTCAAACAGGATTTGTCAAAGCTTATGTTCTGAGCAAACGAACGAATTGCTTCCTGCAAAAGCTCACATCCTGTTCACTCCTCTTTTATGTCCTATGGGAGAGGCCAATCATCTCCCAGGTGTGGCCTTACTCCTGAGTCGACCCCACTTTCTCAATTGTTCTTGTCTTCTGCTAGCTCTGCACATGCGCAGGCTGGGAACTGGTTCCATAATCTCCCCCACATCACTGCTGTCTGAGTCTGAAGGCAGTTGCTGGCTGCCAGCCTGCCCTGGCCCCATCTCTGCCCCTGATGCAGCACTCTCTTCCGGATCTTCCTCAGACTCCAGATCTGGCCTACGTTCCTCCCCAACCTCCTCGCTACTGCCCGACTCTGCTGCCATCTCTGTCAGCCCTGGCGGGCCACACCACTATGTCGCAATACTTCACATGATGTGATCAAGTTTGATACCTGTAAACTATGGGGTTCTTGGTCCCTAGCACTGATGATGTTACCTACAGTAGTTGTATAATAAAATGTCTGCAGGAAAATAATGAAGCTCAGAGAGCACCAAGAATGCCCCAGGTCAGCTGTAGTGTATGAAATGAAGGAAATACTTTCTTGCCCTCTGTTTCAGACAGAAAAATACCTTGGATTTGTTCCCTTACTTAAGGTAACTTTTTCTGGGTACTACTAACAATTTTCAGAGACTTTAAAAATCATAGTAGGTTTTGGGACAATAAAGAAATCAGTAATAAATTCAAATAGTCACTTTTACTGAACTTCAGATTGTTCTCACTTTCACAGCATTTCCCAGACCAATGAATGTTTATAATTTCTGAACGGTTTTGAATTTGCTTTCAACATAATGACTTGCATCATTGCAGTTCTCCAACTTCTTCATATTTCTGGTTGTTTACACTGCAGCAACATTGCCAAGAGGTTTTTAGTATTGAGTCACAGAACAGTTGGATCTATCTATCTATTGTGCGCAAAAGCTCATGTGGAAATAAATTGTAGGATGTGCTGATTTTAAGATAGGAGTGAGCAGCCTGTAACCCAATACAGATACAGCTACTTCTTCATTTCAGCAAAATTGAGAGATGGTGGCAAATTGTCAAACTCATTGAAGCTATTTTTATGTTTCCTAAATAAGAAAATGGGCATGTTAAGTATCTACTAATCCTAGTGCATGTCTTTTGCCTCTTTCGCCAATCCAAACAAAGAACAGAAATAGATGCTGTGACTTTTAATCTCTTCCCTGCAGTGATGTCATTATTTAGCAGCCTTTTCCTTGTAGCCCAGAGAAAGGCAGAAAAAAAAAATATTTTAAGCCTACAGGTCCTTGCTGGAAAAAAAAGAGGCCTGACCATTTTTTACCCTAAGCCTTCTATCCAGGATGACAGAAATAGCACACACTCATGAGCTTAGCATCAGGAAATTCAAGGACAATAAGTTGTTCTATTGCAGATGGAAAAGAAGCTTTTATGATAAAAAATAATCAGAATCTTGGAATCTCATCATTTATATACAGTATGCTAGTCCCAGAGTTTAAATCTGCATTTTTCCCCTTCCTTTCCCTGCCCATCAATAATAACACCCTTTATTAAAAGAAAAGTTATTTCCTCTACTTTTTTTTCCAGATTTTTATCCTGCTTTTATTTATTTATTTAATAAATAATTGAAGTGGTAAACAAACATATTACACTTTCCTTCTATTTTTCCCACAACAACAACCCTGTGAGTTGAGGTGAGCCATGAGACAGTGACTGGCCCAAAATCACCCAGCTGGTTTTATGTTTAAGGCCAGTCTAGAACTCATAGTAGAACTCATAGTAGCCTGGGTGCCTTAATCATCAATCATCAATTCACTTCTAGCCTGGTGCCTGAATCGCTAGACCAACTTCTGCCCTGTGTCTCCTCTTGTTGTTATGTAAGATAAAGATTTTTTTTTCTCTGTACTTTTTTACCAATAATTGGTCAGTCAAGGGTTTTCCTTCTAGCCTTCATTCTACAACAAAGTCAACAACATACTGTTGTACAGTCTGCTTAACTCTGTTGCCAGCTTATTGTCAACACATGGGGAGATAGGGCTGAGGTGGTAAATAGGATCTGGTCTATGAATGTGGGGAGATTATTACTGATCTTCTAGTAGAGTTCTGTGCCCCATCACTGATCCACAGATTAAATCACTGCTTTAAACAATGATATTTTGCCGTATTCTAATTGTGATTAGTATTTATTCTTTTAATAAAGTTATAAGGGTTTTATTATATTTTTTGTGGAAGGAAGATCAGCAGATATGTGGAACTGTATATGTGCTGAGAGATGTTAAGTGATATTACTTTGATGTATCTATTTTCATGTTTTATAAATTGTGATAGCTTTATCAGCAGACATTTTCAACCACCCTGTTATTATTATTATTATTATTAGGCATTTTTGTTGTTGTTGCTATATCTAAGAGCCTTGGTGGTGCAGGCTGTTAAATGCCTAGCACTTAGTTCCAGCTGCCTGCAATTAGTGCAGGCTCGAATCCCACCAGGCTCAAGGTTGACTCAGCCTTCCATCCTCCTGGGGTAGGTAAACTGAGGACCCAAGATTGTTGGGGGCAATAAGCTGACTTTGTAAAAATGCCGCTTGGGGGGCGGCAAAAGCCCTAGTAATAAGCAGGCATATACAATAGAATGAAGGCTATTGCTGAGCACATTGGGTTGTGCTCCAAAGATTGTAAGCTGCCCTGAGTCTCCGGAGAAGGGTGGCATATAAATGTGAATTAAAAAAAAAATCTTACCTATACAACAGGCTTAATGAATGTAAATTTAAATTTGCCTCCCTAGGTGCTTGTAAACATCACAGAGGGTAATGTTTGACTACCGCCATAATTTCAAATATTAAAGACACATACATGAGTCAGGCCTTGTATATTTTACTAATGAATACTTTTGCTCATATATAAATAAACATGGATAAATTTTAGACTGTTGCTTGTAACTCCTACAAGTGTTGTGACATTTGGTAAAATTATTCAGCAATTGAATAGTGTTTTCTGAAAGGTACAGTATAGTTGAATTTCAGAAGGTGTTTGCAGCTGAAGGTCTGTCAAGCTGTTATAATGTCAAAGTTGACACAGAGCTACATGGAGGTTGAAGAATGGTATATTTCATGGACTTCTTCCATGCAGTAATGTGTAAAATTAATAAGTTCTGCACTTATTTGAAATTTATTCACTAAGTACTTGGAAAGAACCCTTTGATATATTGATAAAAATATTGTTTTATTTTTAAATTGCTTGGATGTAAAGAATAGGTTGGGGGTGTTTGGGAACATATCTAAATTAAAGACACTAAAATGAATCTAAATTGTTCCAATAATTTGTGATCCCAGAATGCATAGAGTTTTTACTGTAGATGTCTGCATTCTAAACAGTGGTTGTGTAGCATTTCTGATTTGAGGGCAGAAACATGTTTCATTGTATACAAGGTCATTCACATAACACTTGTTTGCAAATTCATAAAGCAAATATATTGTTTTCCAATACTGTCTCCGTCTCTACCACTGTCATTCAGTCCCAGGGAAAGAGGCATTTAGATTAAGGAGTGGCAGATACTATGTTTGCCCCTATACTCCAAATCACCTTGTTGCTTTCAAATCTGAAGACCTGGAAAGTCCTATTGCAAATGTTTCTGCTTCCACATAGCAATTTTTCTCACTGCATTAGAGTTGCTATGAATAGGATGGACTTTATTTGTTCGCTGAGTCATAATGTTTCCATCTCTTGAACTGCTGATTGCAATTTACAAAGGGTGTGAAATGACTTTCTCTATATTGTAGAATCATGGTGAGGTCAGCTGAGAATGCATTCCTTTCGTGTGCCATCTGTGTGCTAAATTCAAATAACGAGAATTCATATCTTTACAGTTTCACCAGTTATATAGGAAGAGGGGGATGGTACTACTTCAACTTCATGAAATAGTTCTATCTTCTAAGATGCTGTTTATATCTTCTTCTTTTTAAAGTCATTTCTGTATCTGATTTTTTTCATAGATTATTTGTTTTCATATTTGGATTCTCATATAAATTCCACACAGAGGAAGATTTGGCTCCACTTGGTGGTCTGTTGTAACTATCTACTTTAACAACAACAAAAAAAGATAATCTGGCATTCACAGAATCTTCCTTTTCCTTAAAAGGAAGCTTTTGGGAATGGAGAATTTCATATGGATGCTATATGACTGACCCAAAGGTGTAGTATCAATACTGTAGGAAGGGTCTTTGAAGGGAGTCAGAAAAAAGAAAGAGAAACCTCCACAGCAGCCTGTTCCAGCTGGTAACTTATTTCTTCACAGATCCATTATCATTAGTAGAGAGAAAAGTATGGTAGGTAACAACCACCACCAAGACCTGTTAAGCTGGTCTCTTTTCTCCCATAGTCCAACCAGTTCCTTGTGGGAAGGATTCCTGAAGGGAGATGGAGAAAAGGAAGGAAATCATCCCAGAAATCTGTTCAAATGGAATCTTCCTCCCTCCCCATAGGCCAATAATATCAGTGCTTGATGGGATGGATCACAGAAGGGTAATAAAGTAAGCAGAAACTGCCTAGAAGCCTACTTAGTATCATAGAGACATTATCAATTCTACAAATTATTGGAAGGGGAGAGGCTCTTTAAAAAGAAACATTAGCATTATGCTTTCAGATAATTTATGTTGATTATAAACTGTCTTAGGTTTCTGTTATGTATGCAGGTTTGAGTGTCATTGGTTAAGTTTGAACTGTTCTTGTAAAATGTCAGAAATGATTGGTTTAAAAAGTGCGGGAAAACCCTGCGCTCTGATTGGCTGGCAACTGCGGCTGCTGGCTATAAGTAGCAGCCACAGACCAGCCAAATCGGGTCTGTTATGAGCTGTAGTCACTAATAAACTCTTCACTGAAGCACTCCGCGACTGACTCTTCATGCAAATCTAACACTGGCGAAGAAGGTGGGATCCTTCCTGAAGAGAAGACAACGCAGAGAAGAAGCCGAGAGAGATGGCTGCGCTGAACACCTGCCCAGCCCCGTTCGATCCGACGGCAGAAGACTGGGACTCATATGCAGATTGTTTCCAAATGTATTTGGAAGGAAACGATCTCGCCGACATTTCCGACAAGCAGAAGAGGGCGGTCTTTCTCACCCACTGTGGTCCGGCCGTTCTCAAGATGGCGAAGGCATTGGCGGGAGCTGCAGACGTGAAGGTAATGGACTGGCCCGATTTAGAAAAGTTATTAAGAGCCCATTACGCGCCACAAGTATCGTGCCTCATTAAGAGACACGAATTCTACCGTCGGGATCAAGGGGAAAGCGAAAACGTTAATGACTTCGTGGCAAGTTTAAGGGACATTGGGGGTGCATGTGAATTTATCAACCTAGAAGAGGCCATGCGCAATCAATTTGTTCTAGGCCTAAAAGACAAGGTTTTGCAGAGCAAATTATTAATGAAACCTAAGATCACGTTTAAGGAGGCCATAGAAGAAGCTTCTTCAGCGGAAGCTACCAAGTCCTCAGCAGCAGCCATGAAGAAATTAACAAGGCATAAGCCATCCTGATGTGGAAAAATCCACAACAACCCATTGAGCAATTAGATTCTGATTCAGACTGTATCGAGGTGGAGGAAGGAATTTATAGACTCAGAATGGAGAAGAAAAGGAAAGACCTTGGAAGAAAGAGGCAAGACTTTTATTGCAGAGGTTGTGGGGGGCCACCCCGCACTGAATGCAAGTTTTTTGATACCATCTGTCTCCGTTGTGAAAAAAGAGGTCACCTAGCAAGAGTCTGCAAATCATCCAGAACTCCACCAAGCAGAAAGAAGTTTCCTGACAAAGATTTCAAGCCTAACAACTTCAGTGAGAAAATGGGGCAACACAGAAGCAAATGGGAAGAACGTAACTCATCAAACAGTCACTATTGGTCACTCTTCACCTTTGAGAAGCAGAAAAGTACATGTGAAGGTAGTCATTGAAGGAAGGCCTTGCCAAATGGAAGTGGACTCAGGCTCCTATTTATCTATGGTGTCATGGGACACTATTCACAGGCTACTTCCCAACATTCAGAAGAAGCATTTCCAGAAGCAAGCACTGACTCTTAAAGACTACCAAGGGAACAAGATTCCAGTAGTTAGAACAAGAGAATTCATCGTGAAGTTCAAAGGCCACACCAAACGTTTGCCCCTGACCATGTTAAGGTTAAGTTTGAACTGTTCTTGTAAAATGTCAGAAATGATTGGTTTAAAAAGTGCGGGAAAACCCTGCGCTCTGATTGGCTGGCAACTGCGGTTGCTGGCTTTAAGTAGCAGCCATAGACCAGCCAAATCGGGTCTGTTATGAGTTGTAGTCACTAATAAACTCTTCACTGAAGCACTCCGCATCTGACTCTTCATGCAAATCTAACAGTTTCAGTCCTGAAAAGTGGAACATAAACTAATGACACCAAGTACAATAACCATAACTGGCAACAAACAGCAAACTACTTGTTGCAAGGAATGATCACACTAAGGTCATGATTTCTTATAGAGGTCAGGAAGGTTGCAGCCAACCTCACTCCAGGAGCTAAGATATTCCAGAGGGCAGATGCAATGGCAGAGAAGGCACTTCTCCTGGACCCCAGCAGCAGGAATAAACAGACTGCTGGACCCATAGCATGTCTCTGTTGTGGCTAGCAGAGCTGGTGGCAGATTCAGACAGTGAGGAGATTGGGGAGGAACAAGGGCCAGTCCTGGAGTCTGGGGAAGGCTCTGATGAGTGCTCTGCATTGGACGCAGAGATGAGGCCAGGGCCGTCCAAGAGTTATCAGAGTCAGAGATCAGTGGGGCAGAAGAACAGCTAGACCCTGTTCCTGATGTGCGCATGTGCAGAGCTGTCAGGAGAAGGGAACAGTTAAGGAACAAGGGTCGACTCAGATAAAGGCACAGGTGGTCGATGAATGGCTCCTCCCATAGGGAATAGGAGTGAAAGGGGAGTAGTGTTTGCAGGAGACAATTAGTTCATTTAATTAGTGTGAAGATTTGGTTATCTGAGTTCATGACTCACAGAAACTCCTTGCAAAGTATTTCCTTGTACAGTGCTGGGCTTGGAAGCTATCGGCCTGGCAACTCTCCAAGCCTGATAAGGTCTGTGGTTGCAATTCACCCTTGAAAGACTGTTTGCCAGAACTTTGCTGGGTGTGAATGATAGGAATTCACATTAGCCAAATAAAAAGGGGTTTTGTCGAGACAAGGAGTCTGTTTTGTGATTTAGTGAAGCCTAAGTCAGAACAGCTTCTTCTGCTGGCATGGGTGGAACAGGCCAACTCCAGTGGGTTGAGACAATCCCTAAGCAGCTGGACCTATGCCATGAAGGGCTTTAAAGGTGATTACCAACACCTTGAATTGCACCTGGAAGCAGACTGGCTGCCAATGCATCTGCCACTTCTTAAGGGCGGGAGCTAAATGAAATGGTAGTGAGGGTTCCCCTTGGCCTGGAGGAAAGGGCCCAGAGGGATAAATGTTGAAAGGAGGCAGAGGGGTGGAGAAAGCATTAAGGTGGTGATAAGTATGAGAATATATAGCAGAAGTCTAGGGAACCAGGGATATGACTTTGGAGAAGGAATCCATAGGCTGTTAGGGAAACAACAGATGCAGAAGAAACGTGTTAAATCTAGAGAGTGGGGGAGTGTAATAAGAGATTCAGATTAGCCACTACTGCCACCCACTGTTGCCACCACCAACACTACTCCACAACTCTCTAGGCTATAGGTGAAAAGAAAAGGCATTGGCAGACTTGCAAGCTTCTGTTTTTACAGCCTATCTCAGTTCTAGTCTTCCTGTGAAATCTGTTTCCTGATCTAGTCTACCTTAAAGGGCTGACAAGGCAAAATGGATAGACTACTGTCAGGGAAGGCAGCACTGATGAGAACAGCTTAGAATCACACATAACCACAAGAGAAGTAAGTCCACACACACACCCTGAATGCCCTTGACCCTTGTCAGATTCCTGTGTGTGTTAAATGAGTTTAATTGGACCTTCATGTGTGGAGCTGATCTTTCATGCTCTACAGTTGACTTATCAAAACTTAGTTGGGCATCATGTTGGGGTTCCATTCTGTGACATGGGCCTTTCTGGGTTTCAGAACTCGAGGACAAGATGACATTATGACAGTTATTCTGGAATATCTGGTAGTCTTTAGGGACATCATTTTGGATATAGCCAGATGTAATAACCTATTTATGAAGTTATTTTCACTGCAGAAGGTGAAGATTGGGTGCCTTTTATTTTTTGTCTATTTCATGTGAAATTAGCATGATCTTCAAACAATAAAACAATACTAAATTAAACATTTTAAAAAGATGTGCTAAAGTAAAAAAAACACCAGCATTTATTATAATGTAGATAATATAACCATAAAATAAAGTAGTGAGCAAATGACACCAATTCAAATTTTAAGAGTGTACCATTGCAACACTATTAAGGCCTCTAAATTCAAGCAATGGAACATGATTGTAAGCATTGAGCATGCATAAAATAGTATAAAATTACAGGAAAAACATCTGGGACATACAGTAAGTACTATTTAAAATTTTATTTTGTTTTTTTTCAGGAAAGGAAGGAAGGAAGGAAGGAAGGAAGGAAGGAAGGAAGGAAGGAAGGAAGGAAGGAAGGAAGGAAGGAAAAGCTAACTTTTTCAATGAAAACTGTAAAATTAAAAAAAAACACTAAAGTATGTTGAATTATGTCTGTAAATTCTTGTTTACATATAGAGGATTATATTTAGATATGTTCAGGATCAATTAATTCAAAACATTAAAATACAGATTTAGAAAACATATAATAACTGCTTTACTGGAAATGTCCCTTTCCCTTTTGTTTATATTAAAAGAAAGACAGTATTATTTCAATTATTTTTCTTGTATTCATTTTTTCCTGACCTATTCCAACACTGATCCCCATACCCCCTTCATCCATGAATCACAAATACATTCCCTTTAAAAGTACCTTTTTATGTTCTATTAGAATATCCCTGATTCATTCCCATCTTCTTAAAATGTCATTAACTGCAACTATCGCCTATAACACCTGGATCACACATCTAGCTTTTCCTTTTCTCTCAAAACAATCAGATTAGCATGAATAGGGAAAAAGGAGGCAAAGTGAAAGGAAAGTGAAGGAATGGAATTGGAAAGAACTTTAATAAAATTTTGGTATCTTCATGGGTTTACCTATCAAATCATTCCAACGCTAGGAAAATGAATTAACTGTTTAGATGCTTTTCACTTACCTCTGATTTATAATCCTCTATGATAGATTCTAAGCAAATTGTGTTCAATGTTTAGACTGAAAATGAAGAGAAGTGCAATATACTATAAATCCCTTGCTTAGAAACTACATCCTTTCCACAAAGATTGGTTTTTGTTTTTAAGATGACTTTGAAGAAAGACATTATTTTGAGCATGGAGGTGCACACACATTAGTATTAGCTAATGGCACTTCAAGGATACTGTATTGCATCTTGACTAAGTGGCTCAATGCATTACTTTTACATTATGATTTTTTGTTTCTTTGTGAGAGAGACCATTTGCCATGAAAACTGAAACTGTCTCCGAACTTTCAGCTTTACATGGTAGATTCAATTAATAACAGGGTTTGGTATAGTGGTTAAGGCATCAAGATGGAAACTCAGACAGCATATGTTCTAGTCCTGCCTTAAATACAAAGCCAACTGGGTGACCTTTGATCAATCTTTCTATTGTGCAGTGGGCTTCAGTAGGCAAGAAGCAGACCAGCATAGGCGCAACAGCATTTATTGACTCAAAACTGGAACAAAGGAATAATAGGCAAATGTCTGTAACTTATACCCAGGGCCTTAACCAATCATAATACTTGAAAAAGCCCACCCAAATATGAATGTTCTAAGTTTCCATCCAAAACAGTTGAAGTTAACAGTTAGGGTCATCTAAAGGTTAGTTTCACTTTAGCAGGGCTTAACACAACTATCACACTTTCTATGTCTTAGCCCTAGGAAGAAGGCCATGGCAAACCAATTCTGAAATCTTGACAAGAAAAGTCACTGAGATGGGCAGCATAAAAATTTAATAAACGAATAAATAAATGGCAGGGATTGTCCAGGCAGTCACCAGAGGTCAACATTGTCTCAAAGGCACCATTTAAAAATGATTTTTTTTATTTAAAATGTGAATCTTGAACTCTTTAGCTTATTTTCCTTTTTAAGTTTGCCTGCAATTATCAAGGAACAATTACTTTCATATTTATTTTTCAATTAATAATAATTCTGGCTGACATGAGTTGACTCATGAGATACTGTACAGTATCAATATAATTGTTTATCAATTATTTATTTATTGAATTTATATTGCCACCTACTCACCCATGGCGACTCAAGGCAGCTTACAGAATACAGAACCTCATTTAAAACAATAAAACTAATAAAAAGAATCAAATAAATTAATACAATATAATAAAATCACCCTCCAACCCCTCACCCCGGTGACAGCAGATCACACAAGCCATTTAATGGGTTCCATCCTGCTCTGGGTTCCGCAGGCCCACTGGCAGAACCAGGTCTTCACCGCCTTCTGGAAGAGTATTAGAGTGGGGGCTTGTTGTATTAGAGAGGCAGCCACCCCAGAGAAGGCTTTCTCCAGGTGTCTCCATAGGGGATGGGACCTGCAGCATTCCCTGCCTCCCCGCTCTGATGGGTTGGGTAGATGTGACTGGCAAGAGACAGTCCCTCAGATAACCTGGTCCCAAGCCAGGAAGGGCTTTAAAGGTGACAACCAGCATTTTGAATTGCATCCAGAAGCAAATTGGCAGCCAATATAGTTCCTGCAGGAGAGGTGATACATGTACACACTGGGGTCTGCACAAAACCATGAGGGCCGCTGCATTTTGCACCAACTGGAGCTTCCAGATGCTCTTCAAGGACAGTCCCATGTAGAGCATATTGCAAGAGTCAAGACAGGAAGTGACTAGGGCATGAGTGATTGTAAGTAGGGATTGTTGGTCAGGAAAGGGCGTAACTAATGCACAATCCACAGTTGCGCAAAGGCCCTCCTGGCCACGACCACCACCTGCTCTTTGAGCAGGAGTCATGAGTCCAGAAGAACCCCCAGATTATGCACAGAGTCTGTTTTTACTACCAATGATGATGTGTTGATCTTAATCCAAGGATTTGACCATTCTGCTCATTCTGTGAAGAAGTTTCCATCCATCTGCTCAAAAGCATATCCCTGGAGCTACAGGATATTATGTCAGTGCTGTTCCTGAAGATGTAAGTTTGCCCAGCAATAACACTGAAAGCCAGATAGGTTAGCTGTGTGCCCTACTTTAAGCAGACTCTTCTGTATTTGAATGCTGCTTTTATTTCAGATATACTCAGGATTTAAGCTCCATTTTTGCAGCCCCTTTCAAACCTCTCTTCAGTTATGCTTCCAGAATTCGATGGCAAATCAAGTTTAAAGGAGTGCTTCCTGTTCTTTTTCATAGGAAAGTCTCAATAAATAAGTATATTAGTCTCAGATACACTTAATGGATTGATTAATCTTCATATCAAAAACAGAAAAAAATGAAAAACCCATTCCTCTCCCTCCATACAACCTGGGGCAATTTAATTTTTTAAAAATTTTTGTAGTCCTTAGCCATAAAATATAATCTGTCGCTGTTTTAGTCAGAAGGTTATATAAATTGTGTTTAAAAATAAAGGGCTTTAGGAAAGGGAATATCAATTTACTTCTATTTCCAATACAGAAACATATTGACCTGATACAATATAATACTGGATGAGAATTTGGGACTAAAATATCCTTTGCCTGACACCAAAAGATCAAATGGAATGGATTGAAAACTGAATATTTAACTGACACAAAAGAATGGGCATAAAGAATCATAGAATGTAGATTATCACTGCCATATCTTAATGAAATGACCCAAGTATGATGTGTGAGAAAGTGGATTTATACTTATCTTTTATCAGCACATATTTGTTGCCTCACACAGCATTACCTGGAAGTCATTCCAACAAGTGTCATCATATTTAGAGGAACAATTGTTCTTGATTTGATTTGATTTATTGGATTTCTATGCCACCCCATCTCCCGAAGGACTCGGGGCGGCATACAATCATAAAAATGCTATATATAAATACTATACAATTTTAAAAAGAGATTAAACATGAAACCCAACAATCTAATTTAAAATAACACTATTCAAATTAAAAACCCCATCCCCCTCCTCAGTCCAGGTCGGCAAGTTGGAACAACCATGTTTTCAGGCCCCGCCGGAAGGACTGGAGGTCGGGAGCCATCCAAAGCTCCAGGGGCAGCCGGTTCCATAGGGTGAGTGCTCCCACAGGGAAGGCCCACCCCTGGGGGTCGCCAGCCGACATTGTCTGGCCGACAGCACCCCAAGGAGGCCCTGTCTGTGAGAGCACACGGGACATTGGGAAGCCATTATTGGCAGCAGGGTCTCTCTCAAGTATCCCGGTCCTAAGCCATGCAGGGCTTTATAGGTCAGCACCAGCACCTTGAATCTTGAATCTTGGAGGAACAATGCTTACACATATAAAAATATAGTTTTCATTATGGTTGCAGAGGCAATTTAGGTAAAGTTGAAATGGCTAGTTCATTCTCCTCGGGGTGCCATCTGCGAGCCAGTGCTGGCTGGCGGTGCCCCAGGAGCGGGCCTTCTCTGTGGCGGTTCCCGCCTTATGGAATCAGCTGCCCCTGGGGCTCCGTTTGGCCCCTGACCTTCCGTCATGATTTGAAAACCTGGTTATTTGAACAGGCCGGGCTGGGCTGACCTCTCGGGGGGAGGGGGGTTTAAATTTTAAAATTTTTAAATTTTATAATCTGTATTGTGGTTTTAGTCTGATTGGGCTTGTAACTGTTTAATAGTTTTTTTAGTAATTAATTGATTGTTGGTTTTTAGTTGTGAGCCGCCCCGAGTCCTTGCAGAGATGGGGCAGCATACAAGTCCAAGAAATAAATAATAAATAAATAAATAATTCTGTAGTTTGTTGGTTTATTTCAATAATTTCTGCACTGCTCAATCACCTCATTCTAGACTTGACATTACCACCTGGAATATATAAAGCACGTCTTCCAGTACATTATGTGTTAACAAAATCTTGATCAGTTAATATGCATACATCAACATCATGGACAAAGAAAATCCCCTGTATTCTAATCAGAATGCATGTATCATGTATGCAATTTTTTTCATTAGATATTTATTTAAAAGCCTCACTATAAGTATATGTAAAGTGTGACTTGGCATTTCTATGACAGCTCCGTCCAATTTTCTCATCTCTTAACATCTGTAACAAATATAATTCTGTTTGCAAGAATAGCATCCTTCATCTACATTCATAAAGTTACGTTGTAAGATTACACAACAATGCTGGAAATTTGAACACTGCATTCCACTACAGGAAGGAGTTGCAAACCGATGAGATTGATGCAAGGAAAGAAAGTTTTCCCTCTCCTATATGTGGTTCCTTATCAAGGAAACAGAGTTTTGAAAGCGACATTTCGAGATCCATGGATGCATGATTATGAGACACAGAAGGGGGAAAACCCTTAGCATTTCTACTGAGCTTCAAAGAAATGTAAAAAAAATGAGGCATTAATGCTTTAGAGCAAAAAAAATAAGGAGATTAATCCTCTTCCTCTCAAATTAGGTTCACAGCTCACACACACTTTATTCCCCCCTCTTCTTTACCACATAGGTGGGAATTTCTGGATGTGAACAGCAATAAAGAATAATATATTTGTTTGTTTGTTTATATTTCATACTTCTTAACTATACATCTCCCTTGGAGAGGGCTCTGGGTGGTATACAATTTAATCAATAAAATTAAAAATTAAAATCTGGATAATTTAGGATTAAAAATGTTATCATTATAAAGCAGCATTATAAAAAAAATATTTTTTTTAATTCATATTTATACGCCGCCCTTCTCCGGAGACTCAAGGCAGCTTACAATTTTTGGGATACAACCCAATGCGCTCAGCAATAGCCTTCATTCCATTGTATATGCCTGCTTATTACTAAGCGGCATTTTTACAAGGTCAGCTTATTGCCCCCAACAATCTTGGGTCCTCAGTTTACCTACCCCGAGAGGATGGAAGGCTGAGTCAACCTTGAGCCTGGTGGGATTCAAGCCTGCAATAATTACAGGCAGCTGGAACTAAGTGCTAGGCATTTAACAGCCTGCACCACCAAGGCAAAAATGCTGGCTGTTTGGTGAAAAGGAGCATGATTTTAGTTCTTTTCATTCAGAATTAAAAAATTATGTCTAGGCAACTCTTAAAAGTTATAGCTTTAGACATATAAAAAACCATTTTAGATTTTCAGTGTTTACGTGGGAAACAATCTTATAGTCATGCACCCAGGTATCAAATGAGAACCTTTTTTTCGTAACTTATTGTGGATTCCCATAGCTACAATCAGCCATTTGGTGGACTGCTGGCAAGATACAGTGGCAGTTAGAAATGAAATCATGTTGTTTTCCTGTTCTGGGGTGAGGGGGACAAGAATAGGTCCAGAGATATACATGCCCCACTCTGAAATGACCAATGAGCAGTGGGTTCATGCTGCTCCCCACCAGTCACCTGATGTTGCTCCCACCAACACAGATGAAGTGTGACAGATTTACACAGCCTGAAATGGCTGTTGGTTGCTAATGGCTTAAAAGAGAGATGCTACTTTCACATTGATACTGCTAACCATGATTTAAGGCTGTTCCATCTGGGAACCAGGAACAAAATGAAGACAAAGTCAATGGGACTGTGAGAATATAAAGATACCAACAGTTGCACCATCTATTTTCTTCCTTATCTTAAGGTCTCTGGGAAGAGTCTGACTGTTTTTGGGAGGATTTAAAGGACTATAGGTTATCCTGTCACAATTTAACCAGAGGTGGTATTCAGCAGGTTCTGACCAGTTCTGGAGAAACCCGTAGTGGAAATTTTGAGTAGTTTGGAGAACTGGCAAATACCACCTCTGACTGGAGATTTTACAGTATCCTTCCCCTGCTAGGCCCACCAAGCCACGCCCACAGAACCGGTAGTAAAAAAAAATTGAATCCCACCACTGAATTTAACCCAATATTCTCAGAGCTGATTAGTGGCAGATTCCCAGAAACAAGGGAGCTAAAGCTAGAATCCGCTGAAGCAAAGTATGTGTTTTGCTGCTTACCAGTGTTTCCTTCCTAAAAAGTATGTCTGATTTGTATCTGCATTTTGAGCATTGACAATGAAACATGCTACAATGTTTGAAGCTGCTTTATATATAGTAGTGATAAAAAGTGAGGAAATGGTGTCCTGCCTTAGAAATCAAGACAGAACCAAATAATGTTTGAAACAAATTCAGAAGCTGTTCTATAGGAGTTGTCTTGCTGTTGTCTGTTACCAAACGGGGATTTCCTGGAGTGATGTCAAGATGATATATATCTAGTTAAAAGGTCATAAAAGTGATTAATCTGTAAGTCTTCAGAAAATATATCTGCTCCAAGACTATCATCTGGGGCTTCAAAAAGCATAAAATGCTGTGATTAAAATACTGAATGTATAAGGGTAGCATTTTTCAAATATTAGATAAAAAGGCATGATCCTACTTCTATTGGAGACAGCTGGAACACACTCCTAAGGACTGATTAACTGATATTTTATTGTTATGTATCCGGTTAACTGTATCTCCATCATAAACAATGAATCACAGACCTGTGAAATTAATAGAATTCCTGACATCAAAAGAAGTAAAGGAATCTCATGTTTTTAAACTATTAACAGTTTGTATTTCTGGAGAAATTGGCAAGACATACAGACCCAAAAAAGGCAATGTGCCAAATCTCACAAAGCACATAATCATTCTGAATATTTTTAATGAAGTTGTTAATATCAGGGAAAAAATTGGAATCATTCTGGCAAGCTCATAGACTGGATTTCTAACACTGATGATCCAGATGACCCTGTAGATAGATGTATATCAATATTTTCCAACATCCCTACAATATTTTCATATTCATGGCTATTTAATAACAATGACAGAGTTGAAAGGGACCTTGGAGGTCTTCTAGTCCAACCCCCTGCTTAGGCAGGAAACCTTATACCATTTCAGACAAATGGTTATCCAATCTCTTCTTTAAAACCTCCAGTGTTGTAGCACCCACAACTTCTGGAGGCAAGTCGTCCCATGATCAATTGTTCTAACTGTCAGGATATTTCTCCTTAGTTCTAGGTTGGTTCTTCTCCTTGATTAGTTTCCATCCATTGCTTCTTGTCAATTGTTATTTTTGGAAACAAATATTGGTATGGGGCAGGACTTATGTGCTGTTTGTTTGAATGATGTGCAAGAAAGTCCTGCAGTTATCTTTCTCCAGTAACGTAACAATTTTAGCAACTAATAAGGACATGCTGGCTATTCTTTTCTAGAAGAAGGAGGATATGGCATTGCTGGAAGTGTGCAATATACAACATGATTGATTGATTGATTGATTGATAAATGCTATTGAACATACTGTTAAATTATCAGTAACAGATTGGATGCAGATGAAAATGGAATATCATAGTTGTAAGTGAGTAAACCTATTTATAATTGATCTACTGGACTTAGTTCAGTACAGAATAGTATCTCTGAAATTTCACTTATAATTAAAGTATGACTGGAATTTAGGAAGAAGCTGAGAAGGGCCAACCAGTCACTTCATGTAATCTGTAATTCAGAAAAGATTGGCTTTGCATGAGGATTATCCTCTCTACATGTTGTGGAGATGTTGTGATGATGCATGAGTGGTATTTCACTTTTAGATATATATAGATTGGGCTGTTGGTCTGAGTTCTGAGCTTGCCAATTTGGTTGCAAACATTTCATCACCATTCGAGGAGACATCGTGAGTGTACTTTGATTTGAATCAATTCAAAGCACACTGACAATATATCCTCGAATGGTGATGAAACATTTGCAACCAAATTACCAAGCTTGGGGCTCAGACCAACAGCCCAACTATCAACCCGAGCTATTTATATTCAAATACATTTCATTTTAGAAAATGATTCTTTTCTTCTCAAAGTTCTAAGCTTGCATATCATTGGACTATGGCAGACATCCAGCTTTCTGTCTTCTTGGGTGGAAGCCAGCAGTGCTGCACAGACAATTGGGTTTATTTATTTACTGCATTTCATAAAACAGTTGATTTTTTCCACTTTGGGGAAATAGAATTGGGATTTCGATACAATTCACATGTGGCATAAATGCGTAAGGCATATTATGCAATCCTTTAGACTCAATGTGGAAGTGGTCCTTTGGGAGTACAAATGCAGCATCTGTCTAGAACTTGTGAGGGCAGTGCTATTTAGGCTATCTTCAGGTTAATTGCTGAGCACATTGGGTTGTATCCCAGAAATTGTAAGCCGCCCTGAGTCTTCGGAGAAGGGCGGCATATAAATGTAATTAAAAAAAAAAAAACTATGGATATTTATGATGCCTGACTGAAAGATGCTCAGCTTTGCTGATATTTCACCTCTTGAAGCCTCATGTCTTCAGGGGGGTGGGGGCAACATGGAAAAGTGGGTGATCTGGCTCTGGAGAAAATGGCCTCCCTTGACCAATTGCTTGCATATTTAATTAGGAGACATGAATGGTGCCTAAATGTAAAAATAAATGTTTGTGTGTGTGAGAGAGAGAAACAGAATACAGGTTGTCCTCAATTTATGACCACAATTGAACCCAAACTTCCTGTTGTTAAGTGGGACATTTGTTAAGTGAGTTTCACTCCATTTTACGACCCTTTCTTGCCACAGCTGTTAAGTGAATCACTGCAGTTATTAAGCCAGTAACTCAGTTGTTAAATGAATCTGGCTTCCCCATTGACTTTGCTTATCAGAAGGTCGCAAAAGGTGATCACAAGACCTTGGGACACAGCAACGGTGATAAATATGAACCAGTTGCCAAGTATCTGAATTTTGATCACATGATCATGGGGATGCTCCAAAGGTCATAACTGTGAAACACGGTCATAAGTCACTTTTTTAGTGCCACTGTAACTTGGGAATCCATCTGTTTCTTTAAAATAAACGTTGTAGCCACCCACTTTTCTATGGGTCTAATCAGATTAGTTTTCTCTGTCATGGAATAGGAGAATGGTGCCTCTTGTGAGTGGTAGACAAGACTCAGAACATGAGGAACCTACAGTAGCTTTGAAATATTGCTGACAACATAGTGAGCTGTTACGGCAGCTGGATTAACCATCATTTGGTTTCAGACAAGGACCATTTGGTATAATAGCTTGTCTTCGTACCTTTCTCTCTGCCTCTCTCTCTGAAGTTGTGGGAGTGCCATCACTTGAGACTTTCAAGAAAAGATTGGACTGCCATTTGTCAGAAATGGTGTAGGGTCTCCCGCTTGGACGGGGGTTGGACTAGATGACCTACAAGGTCCCTTCCAACTCTGATTATTTGTTTATCTGTTTATCTGCCTTTCTCATTCTTTTTGGCCTCCAAGTCTTATGCTGGAGATAAATTTGATCTGTATTTTTCCCAGTTTTCACTGGAAGGCAAGAGGAAAAATGTTTCAGCAGAAACTTTAATATCAGTAGATAGACTTGAATATTAATGATTATTGAAACTTCTTTTCTCTTGAGGGTCATTCCTTGCATATTATCTCAAAGATTCTCTTCACCTTCTTCCATCCTTCTTCCTTATTTAATAAGCTATCAAGAGAAGGAGGATTGAACTGACAAAGAGCATTTTTAGAAAGGCTCAATAATGTCATTTTACTAAGAAACACATGTCACCTATGGGCTATGTTGACGATCTTTGTTTTTAGGAGAATTCATGGGTACAAAATATGACCATGAAAAATAAGAAAATTCATTTTTAAAAATGGTATTTTTGGATTAAGATCTAGGTGAAAATGATTGTTGGCAAGAGGAAATTGTGTGGAGGGTCCAAAGTGATTTTCTTAAAGGTCAAAGATGAAGGTTTAAAGATTTCACAAAGTATATTCACTAAAGTAATCAATCTTAAGAGTCAAAAAGTCACCAAAAACTCATGTGAAAAAGAAGAAACAATTTAATTTTGGGGGGGGAAAGAGGAACTTTGTACTAACAGATGGACCCATACATGTTTGCCTAGATAAACAAATGATTAAAATTGGAGCATACTGTCAGATGGATGCTGGAAAAAAATGGCATGATAATGGTATAATTTTAATAGCACACCGTATTGTAAGAATGTTTTCGGCAGTCATCTAGGCTCAAGGTATAAAAACTGCCATATTAGATTTCAGTCTTCTGTGTAATTTTATGTATTTGAAACACACCAAAGGGACTGGTTGCATAATTTTCTTGGAAACCATATGGTAGGGGCTTGCCACTCCTTTCTCCCAGGGAGTTTTGTCAAGTTTCTAATCTAACTTACAATCTTGGATTTTACTGATAGTCACTAACCATACTACACCTGAATCTGCTTAGATTCTTACTTCAATTATACTGTGTTATAATGATATAAATGTAGTTTTAAATTTAATCAGATAGTTAAATTTGGGGCAGAATCTTAAAATTAGTGTATAAGACTGGAAACACTGCTCAACATGAACTTAACATATCAAAAATGCATAAAGAAATTCATTAATTAACTTTTACATTGTTCTAATTTCCTTAACAGTGTTTCAAAATAACTAGCTGTGATTAATAGACCATGATCAGAATTTTGATCAGTCAATTTTCCATTAGAAAGGAGGTTTTTTTAATTGTACATTAACATTGTTTCAATTATTTAATTGTAGATTTCAATCTTGTCTGAAAAAGCAATCTTCAGCCATTCAATAGCATACAACGTTTGCATTTTGTGTGCAAACATTTACAAACATGCTCCCATTTCTTTTACTTCTAGCATTGATATTTAATGGGTTTTTTAAATGAATGATTGTTTTTAGCAGTTTCTGCGAGTTTCAGTCAGCTATATTTCATTCTGGAATAAAAACTAATGATCCATAAATTCTTAATGCCATATTTTTATAGCCAGTAAATTAGTCTTTAATGGGTTCAATAAGTTTGGTGATGTATGTCATTAATTGTTAATGGTGTTTTAACTAGATAATTGTTGTGAAAGGTTGTTTATCATCTCCATTTGGGAATGACTGATCCTTCTAATCTGTTCCGCCTCGTAATGTTGAACTGCTCTATCTACCATCGCATGCTGAAAGGAGTTCAAGAGCTTGGGTGGCACAGATCAAATACCAAATTCAAACATTTTCAGTGGATAATGAACCATCACATAGAGACTATCAGGCTTAATGAGGCCAGATTAGCTTTGAGTTCCAGGCAGAAATATTTCTGTATTGCATCTCAGCACTCTCTATTCACTTTGCAGCCACTATATAAATCAACCCTAATTAGTAAAAACAAATACTCCTCTATAGAACTAAGCCAAGGGATTCAATTGCAGGAAGATCTTCCAGTCCACCTATATGCGAGTTTTGATAATCTTAACACTTTCATAAATGCATAATGGTAAACCAACATTTAAGTGAGATTACAGATACTCTTCGACTTACAACAGTTCATTTAGTGGCCCTTTAAAGTTGTAATAGCGCTGAAAAAAGTGAACGACCATTTTTTACAATTATGACCATTATAGCATACCCATGGTCACGTGATCAGTTCAGACACTTCACAGTGAACTCATATTTATGATGGTGGCAGTGTCCCAGGGTCATGTGTTTGTGTGTTGTGACCTTCTGACAAGCAAAGTCAATGGAAAGCTAAATTCATTTAATAACCGTGTTACTAATTTAACAAATGCAGTGATTCACTTAACAACTGTGGCCAAAAAAAATTGTAAAATGGGGCAAAACTCTTAACAACTGTCTCACCTAGCAACAAAAAAATTGGGCTCAGTTTTGCTCATAAGGACTACCTGTAGTAGGTCTGCTAGCTAGTATTTTTGAGTTCTCAGTTTCTTAACGACTGCAAATCTACATGTTTAACTACAACCAATGTAAGGTTAGGAGTCAACAACCTGTACTTCCCATATATATCTTCATCGTCATCCCAGATCAATCCGGTGATTCCACACTATAGGTAAAATCTTCAATTTCAGTCAAATCAGAAACATTTTTACCAAGCCATCAATGGAGAGACTGCAGTGAACCAATCAACTCCTGATAAAGAAGAAACTGGGGTGGGGTGGGGTGGGGTGGGGGGCAAAAAAGGGGAGGGGGACAAAGTCATAGAAAACGAAGAAGGTAAAGTGATCTGGGACTTTAGAATTTAAACACTTGCCACCTAACACCCCAGCAATAAGAAATAGAAAAAAGATAGCGGACATGGCAGTACAACAGAATAGAAGAAAAAGAACCAGAAAAAAAATCACAAAACACAAGGACCTGCAAATAGAAATAGAATGACTGTTAAAAAAAGAAAGCAAGCACAGTACCAATAGTGTTATGTATGCAGGTTTGAATGTCATTGATTTAGTTTGAACTGTTCTTGTAAAATGTCAGAAATGATTGGTTTAAAAAGTGCGGGAAAATCCTGCACTCTGATTGGCTGGCAACTGCAGCTGCTGGCTATAAGTAGCAGCCACAGCCCAGCCAAATCGGGTCTGTTATGAGCTGTAGTCACTAATAAACTCTTCACTGAAGCACTCCGCGTCTGACTCTTCATGCAAACTTAACACTGACGACGAAGGTGGGATCCTTCCTGAAGAGAAGATGATCGGAAAACAAGCTGAGAGAGATGGCTGCGCTGAACACCCCCAGCCCGTTCGATCCGACGGCAGAAGACTGGGACTCGTCGCAGATCGTTTCCAAATGTATTTGGAGGAAACGATCTTGCCGACATTTCCAAGAAGCAAGAGGGCAGTCTTTCTCATGCACTGTGGTCTGGCAGTTTTCAAGATGGCAAAGGCATTGGCGGGAGCTGCAGACGTGAAGGTAATGGAATGGCCTGATTTAGAAAAGCTTTTAAGAGCCCATTACGCCCCACAAGTATCGTGCCTCATTAAGAGACACGAGTTTTACTGTCGGGATCAAGGGGAAAGCGAAAACGTTAACGACTTCGTGGCAAGTTTAAGAGACATTGGGGGTGCATGCGAGTTTAACAACCTGGAAGAGGCCATGCGGGATCGATTTGTTCTAGGCCTCAAAGACAAGGTGCTTCAGAGCAAATTATTATTAAAACCTAAGATCACGTTGAAGGAAGCCATAGAAGAGGCCTCCTCAGCAGCAGCCATGAAGAAAATTAACAAGGCCTCAAGCCATCCTGATGTGGAAAAGTCCACAACAACTCATTGAGCAAATAGATTCTGAGTCAGACTGTAGTGAGGTGGAGGAAGGAATTTATAGACTCAGAATGGAGAGGAAAAAGAAAGACCTGGGAAGAAAGAGGCAAGATTTTTACTGCAGAGGTTGTGGGGGGAGCCACCCCCGCACTGAATGCAAGTTTCTTGATACCATCTGCCTCCATTGGGAAAAAAGAGGTCACCTAGCAAGAGTCTGCAAATCATCCAGAACTCCACCCCACAGAAGAAAGTTTCCTGACAAAGAATTCAAGCCTAACAACTTCAGTGAGAAAATGGGGTGCAACACAGAAGCAATTGGGAAGAATGAAACTCATCAAACAGTCACCATTGGTCATTCTTCACCCTTAAGAAGCAGAAAAGTCACATGTGAAGGTACTAATTGAAGGAAGGCCTTGCCAAATGGAAGTGGACTCAGGCTCCTATTTATCTATGGTGTCATGGGACACTATTCACAGACTACTCCCAAACATTCAGAAGAAGCATTTCCAGAAGCAAGCACTGACTCTTAAAGACTACAAAGGAAACAAGATTCCAGTAGTTGGAACAAGAGAATTCAATGTGAAGTTCAAAGGCCACACCAAACGTTTGCCCCTGACCATCGTGGACAAGGATCGCCCAAGCTTGCTGGGACTTGAGTGGTTCAATCCACTAGGCATTGAGGTGACTGGCATCAATCATGTGAGCAACACTGAATGGGAGGAGGCCTTGAAGTCTGAGTTTCCAGAGGTCTTCAGCGACAGATTGGGCAAGTATATGGGGACCCCTATCACTTTCAACCTAGATCCCAAGGTGCCGCCAATTCATTTAAAGCCCAGAAGGGTCCCATTTGCATTAAAGGAAAAAATTGATGCACAATTAGATAAACTAATAGCTCAAGGAGTTTTAGAGCCCACTGACCACTCCAGGTGGGAGACACCCATAGTCACACCAGTCAAGACTGATGGGTCAGTAAGAATCTGTGGAGACTATAAGGGGACACTGAACCATGCGCTTCACAGAGCGCATATCCAGTTCCAGTGGTGCATCATTTATTACATTCACTTGGCAGGGGTACAGTCTTTGCCAAATTGGATCTGGCCCAGGCATATCAACAACTAACAGTTGATGATGCCACTGCAGAGGCCCAAACCATTGTGACTCATAGAGGTGCCTTCAAATGTAAAAGGTTACAGTTTGGAGTAAGCGTGGCACCAGGCATCTTCCAAAGCCTTATGGAAAGGATGCTCCAAGGACTGCCAGGGGTAGTGCCTTACTTTGATGATGTGTTAATCTCTGCTGAAAATGACACTCAATTACAAGAGAGACTCAGAGAAGTCCTTACCAGATTCAAGAAAGCGGGGTTAAAAGTCAAGGAAGAAAAATGCACTCTTAGAACTGACAAGGTTGAGTTCTTGGGCTACATGATTGACAAGCATGGCATCCACCCTACAGATGCCAAGGTTCAAGCAATCAAAGAAGCCCCTAGACCAAAATGCAAAACAGATTTGCAAGCCTTCCTTGGACTTATTAACTTTTATCACATGTTCCTACCTCAGAAGGCAACCATTGCAGAACCATTACACAGACTACTGGACAAAAATCTGCTTGGGTCTGGGGCAGGAAGGAATAATCAGCATTTAACAATATTAAAAGACTAATCACGTCTGATGCTGTACTGATACAGTTCTCTGAGAATTTGCCTGTTGTAGTGACTTGTGATGCATCCCCTTTGGGTGGGGGGGTTTGAGCCACAGGCTTCCCAGCGGGAGGGAAGCCCCTATTGCATTTTACTCTCGCACTTTGACCAAAGCCGAGAGGAATTCAGCCAATTGGACAAGGAAGCATTGGCAATTGTTGCAGCTGTCAAGAAACTCCATGAGTATCTATATGGGAGAACATTTACCATTGTCACAGATCACAAACCTTTGTTAGGCATTGTGGCAGGAGACAAACCTACACCTATTATCCTGTCACCAAGAATGCTGAGGTAGACTGAATTGCTTGCTGCTTATTCATACAAGCTCATCCACAAGCCTGCTGATGCCTTGAGTCGCT
This sequence comes from Naja naja, assembly GCA_009733165.1. Taxonomy (NCBI): domain Eukaryota; kingdom Metazoa; phylum Chordata; class Lepidosauria; order Squamata; family Elapidae; genus Naja; species Naja naja. The sequence continues at coordinate 23,323,585 of CM019153.1, read as the reverse complement.
GCCCACTTCCGTTTCACACTAAGGACGTTGAACTTGAGGCGCACACCTTTTCCTAGAAACTGTTGCCAAGCTTCCAGTACACGCTGCTGAAATTGCCAGAGAGACTGCCAAAGACACTTTATTGGCTCCTGTTATAGGCTGGATTAAGAAAGGTTGGCCTTTTCAAATCTACCTCACCTTGCCCAACCTTTTAAATCCAGGCAAACTGAATTATCTGTATTAAGAGGATGTATTTTGTGGGGTAACAGGGTGGTTATTCCTGCAAAACTGCAAAAGAGGTTTTGGAAATGTTACATGAGGGTCATCCAGGTATTGTAAGGATGAAGGGATTGGCCAGGAGTTATGTATGGTGGCCAGGTATTGACAAAATGGTTGAAAACTGGGTTGCATCTTGTCCCAACTGTCAGGTAGTCAGGCCTGCCCCACCTCTCGCCCCCAAACAGGAATGGGAATGTCCTAGGGGCCCATGGTCTAGGATTCACATTGATTTCACTGGCCCTACCAGAGGGCACACCTTCCTTATTATAGTAGATGCATATTCCAAATGGCTAGAGGTCATCCCTATGGCATCCACCACAACTGATGCTGTCATCAAGCAGCTTAAAAGCTTTTTGTAACCCACGGGTTACCTGATGTTCTTGTCTCTGACAATGGCCCTCAATTTACATCCAACCTTTTTGAATCCTATCTAGCACAACAGGGTATCAGACATGCCCTGACTGCCCCTGGGCACCCTTCGCTAACGGCCGGGCTGAACGCATGGTACGCTTTACCAAGGAAAAGCTTCAGCAGTTGGGTCCTGGGGACATCACTGAGAAAGTTGAAAACTTCTTAGTGTTCAGCACATCACTCCTAACTCATCAACTAACTTATCCCCAGCAGAGTTGTTGATGGGTAGGAAACTTAGGTCTCCCCTTGACCGCCTTCATCCCACTTACGCACCCAACGCACCACCAGATTCCACTAGCAAAGTTCGCACGTTCAGTGTGGGTGATTCTGTTTATGCTAAGAACCTTATGGGTGAACCTTCATGGATTCCTGCTGAAATAACTCAAATCACAGGCCCTTGTTCTTACAGGGTGCAAACAGAGGATGGTGTCCTCTGAAGCAGGCACATTGATCAGCTTAGATCCAGATTACTTCAGGAACATCGCAATTGTTCCTCTCTAGTTCCCATACCTAATGCCTTTTCTGGGGGGAAGGGGAGGAGCATGAGGATAATCAGCAAGCAAGAATCAACCCCATGTGTAATGAGCCATTACGACAGGAACCACCCCAAAACCTGTCACAATGCCAAAATCCATCCTTACAAGTGGAAGAGTGCACATCACTACCTGACTTGGGTGCTGACATTGGGTTGGAGATGGGTTGGGAGGAGAGACCAGATTGTAACAATCAAACAGGGTCTTCTTTCACTGGAAGCCCAGTAGGGAAATGTCAACAGACACATTTCCTCTCTCACTGGGTGAGAACATTAAAACTTCTGAACCACGAAGGTCTCAACGTACACGTAAGAGCCCCACCTATTTAAAAGAATACATTAGATAGGTTGGGGTTTGAGTATGGACTGAACCTAGTGGGAGGGATGTTATGTATGCAGGTTTGAATGTCATTGGTTTAGTTTGAACTGTTCTTGTAAAATGTCAGAAATGATTGGTTTAAAAAGTGCGGGAAAATCCTGCACTCTGATTGGCTGGCAACTGCGGCTGCTGGCTATAAGTAGCAGCCGCAGCCCAGCCAAATCGGGTCTGTTATGAGCTGTAGTCACTAATAAACTCTTCACTGAAGCACTCCGCGTCTGACTCTTCATGCAAACTTATCAAATAGTAATAGGCATGTTGGGAGCAATCCCAAAACATTTGGAGCACCACCTGGATGCCACTAACATTACAAAATCATCATCAGTCAATTGCAAAAGGCAACTTACATCCTCTGATAATAGTTCTAACCATTAACTATCTGTCTATCCAATCCTTGGAAGGTCTCATAGGTGATAAATATGCCAAATCCATCTAAACATCTGGCTGACTATGCGATGAACCATAATAATACCATTTGGTGGGCATTTATTTGGCCATCATGGGTCAGAGCTATAACTCCATTTAGAAATACGTGCAGGTATTTTTCTGTTGCCAAGGCTGTAATCAGAGTAGCAATGCAAAGGGGTTATCGAATCCTATGAGGCATGATTTTTTTTCATTTTTCTTTAATTTTGCCACATAGAGATACACACACACCAAATGGGAAGATTTGTAACTATTATAGATTTATTACGCTTTTTATTTGGCTAATGAACCAATTTTTCCCCTTCAAATATCAGCAAGATGCTGATGATGAATTTTAATATCATATTGTAAACTTGCATCCTACATTAGGCAGGGGAAGGCATGTAATTCAGGAAGCTGATTTTAGGTGCTATAAAAGGAAAACAAATTGATTTATTATTTACCATTCTATTATAATATTACTGTCAGATATGAGGAGATCTTTAAGGGATTTTCTTTGTTAACTGTAAATTTATTTATACCTAAATTTTTGTTACACTTATTTAAAAGATTTGTTTTTTAAATAGTATATTTAATAGTATATCGTGCAGAGAGACAGTCTTTTGTGGCAGACACTGAAGGCTTCAAATTTATTTATACTTACCAGATTTTTTTTAAAGTCTAATAGCTATGTAAAGAATGGTATTAATGAATTTTGAGTAGCTATGTAAAAAATGGTATTAATGAATTTTATCATTGGCTGAAGCTGCATATTAGGTCACATTTGTAAGTCCTTTCCATAATTTTTATTTTTACTAACAAGTGAAAATAAAGATCTTGACCCTCATATTGTTATAAATAGATAGTGATATAAATGATACATGGATGAACATTTTGCTGTTATATATAATATACTAGCTTGATGCCTGTGCTTGCTACGAAACTATGTGGCCAGGCTTAGCTTTTGGGACGAAAATAAGGGGGGGAGGAATTCTGTCTCTGCCTACAAGCATCAGGTTAGTGTCCTGTCAGTGTGTGAGAGAGTTGAGGGCTGTTTGGAAAGTGAAACAGTATTTGCAGTATGAGCAAGGAGGACACAGCAAGGAGGCTGGGCGTGGCTTAGTTCAACTGTTCTGTACTAAAGCTGCTTGCTGCTGTGAAACTAAAACTGAAAGTCCTCTCCTCTGCTTGTGTTTTGCATTTGGAACAGATTTCTTTTCAGGTGGGAAAGGGGAGTAGATCTCCTTAGCATCAGAGCATGTTAATAATAATATAGGAAATACTAATGGTCTGATGGTCATTTCGAAAAATCCTTTCTTAGTGAGCACCTAGAAACCAAGAGGAACACACGTGCCAAATTTCAAGGCTTTACGGTTCTGGAGATTTTGTGATGATGCGTGAGTGATATTTCACTTTTATATATATAGATAATTGATGTTTTAATATACAATATAAAACAGGTTTTGTATTTCTGCTATCTTTGTGTGCCACTTAAATCAGATTTGAGTGGTTAAGACAATAGACTAAAACTGGGAAACTGTGAGTTCATCTCATTCCTTAGGCATGAAAACCAGCTGGGTTACTTTGAGTAGTCACTCTCAGCCCAACCTCTCACAAAGTTGTGGGAAAAACAAGAGGAGAAAGGAGAATGGGATATTAGCTATGTTTACCACTTTGAGGTATTTATTTAAAAAGGCAGGAAATAAAATAAAATAAAATAAAGAACTCAATAGCAAAAGAAGAAATTGCTTCTAAGGTGTTTTTATTTGGTAACATCTCATCTTTTCTGCAAATGTTCCTTGAGGCAAACATAAAAACAAACAACATACAAACAAAATCTTGAGTCAAACCTAGTTGTGCATTTCAATTTTGCCATGTTTTAAAAATATAAATATATAGAGACATTAGATAGTCTGTGAGAATTAGGTGTTCAGCAGAGTGATGGCAGAAGGTAAGGGGGAAACTACCCCTGTGTCTAGATGTTTTGGTATGCAATGCCCTATAGTGATGTCCTGAGGGGAGGAGTTGAAACAGTTTATGTCCAGGATGTGAGGGGTCTGTAGATACTTTCTCAGCTGTCCTTCTGACCCATGCAATATATAGGTCTTCTATGGAAGGCAGGCTGGTTTCAGTTGTTCTTTCTGCAGTCCTAACTATCCATTGGAGTCTGTACCTGTCCTGTACCAAATCAGACAGTTATAGAAGTACAAATGAGAGACTGAATAATTCTTCTGTAAAACTGCATCAACAGCTCCTTGGACAGTCTGAACTTCTTGAGTTGATGCAGGAAGAACATTCTTTGTTGTGCCTTTTTAATGATAGGTGTCTATTTCAAGTCCTGGGAGATTATAGAACCCCAAAACCTGGAGGAATCTATTGCTGATACTGGATGGTTGAATATATTTTGAAATATCTTTAATCTGTTCCTAAGGTTTGAATGAGAGTGCTTGACTTAGCAATATTGTTTCTTTTTAGGGTTCTTATGTATTGGCTTATTAAAATGGATGGATGGATGGATGGATGGATGGATGGATGGATGGATGGATGGACAGACAAATAGATAACAAAGATGAAAATGCAAGCCCTCCCCTCTTTTTTTCATGCTTTTGGCACTTAAATGAACTTTAGGATCTGTTAGGAAATAATTGTGCCCAAGCACTTTTACAAGACTGCAACAGTAAGTACACTGGATGTTATATGAAACAGGTTAAACCCTGAAGTGCCCTGAGGCATTTAAGATTTTAGTTCCATGATTAATTACAGAGGGTCTGGAGTTTATGCAGTAGGAAGACAGAAAAGGAAAAAAAGAAAGAGAACTACCCCTTGTCATGATGGGGTTGCCCAAAAGAGATGAAGCCATACTGAATGACAACTTTCCAATTCAGGCACTGAGAGTTTATCCTGAGAAAGTTGACCTTTTAAACTAATACTGAAGCTTTCTTTTTTTTTATTACTTCTTGAACGGAAACTGCTCTTTAATAGATTTTCTCTTTGCTGTTTATTACACATTGAGTGCAAGGTTTGGTTTCTAATAGTTCCTTTTCATCGAGCTGCCTGCTGCTGACTGTGGAAAATGTAGGTTTGGCTACACTGATGGCTCTCTGTAATGGCTGTGATTACACCCTCTGCATCTTCTTCACAGTGCCAGCCTTTCAGCAGAACAGTACATTATGCCTGGATAAGACTCAAAGAGCAGTTTAATATCAGGGTTCTTTTGAGCTGTAATAAATGGTTCAAGACCGAAGAGATAATGCCACAGCAATATGACTGGGTGGCCTATGAGGCAAAACACATCGATAGGGCATACATATACATTTGAGTGAAAAAAGGACTTCCGCTTTACCAAGCAAAGGTCTGTATAGAAAAGGTCCATGAAAATGTGTAGCATGTGGGAACACATGGACCAACTGGAAACAGATGTGAAACAAACTACCAGCCAGCTTATTAGCCATAGCTACCTTCTAATATTAAATGAGACTAGACAATAGATGGTCTGTTGGGTCATCCTTTGAGAGAAAAGTAATCCAGTGATGGACGAATAATTGTAGCAGCAAATGAACTTCAATAATAAAGCAAAATTTATTTACCAAAGAGATAAACAGAATGACCATGGGTGGGCAAAAATGGGGGAGCAGGAACAATTTCCAACTTCTTTCCGGCTTCTCCGTTGATTTTGCTTGTGGAAGTTGGCAAGGATGGTTGAAAAAAAATCACAATCATGTAACCACAGCTGACCATGGAAGTGCTGTAACAACCAAAATCCTTGAAATTTCAATTCCAGGAGTGTAATGGGTCCCTGGGCTTTGTATGCAGTTTTAAGTGCCAGTCTTCCCAGGTAAATCAGACAGGAAACATGATAAGATGAATTAATTCTACTTTACTGTAGGACTACATTAATAAAATCTTGCACTGTCTGAAAGTAGACAACTAAGGCTCCTGCCTCTCTTATCCAATTGTTTCCTAGGCAGTATCTTTTGTTCTCATTCCTTAAAGTCATCTGCACACTCCATTTTAATATATTACTGGAATCAAAGTACCTTGACTCAAAAATTGTTGCGCTATGATACACTGCTTTGGCTCTTGAAGATTACAAACAAACACTTAGAGCAGTGATGGCTAACTTTTCCATGTTGCGTGCCAAAAATGCATGCCCTCGCATGCCTGCACCCATGATGCATTATGCACGTGACTCCCCCCACACCCCCTGTGCATGCGTGCGCACCCCCCTGCACACACACCATACATCTCTGTGCTTGCGTGCATGACCCCCTGCACGCTGCATGCTTCTGTGCATACGTGCACATCTCCCCTGCGCATGCACGGTAGATATCTGACAATAAGCTGGCTGGCAGGGGGCACACACAAATGCGCAGTGGGGCTCTTCTGGGCGACCTCTCGCTTGCCAGCAGAAGTGACTTTGTGTGCCACTTCTAGCACAGATGCCTTAGGTTCGCCATCACTGACTTAGAGTTTAATAGTATATAGATTCTTCTAAACTAAATTTTAAGATTTATTTACTCAATTTTTAATCTGCCTAATAAATGAAATTATGTAGGACCATTAGCAGTGCTAAAGGGGTAAACTGCAAAATCCCCTAAGTTGAAAGGCTTTGGCCTTGTAAAGAGTAGAAAACTGAATCAGGAGATCGTGATCTGCTTTACTCTGACTTTTATTTAAATATTTCTAATGACTTACAACACAATGACCTACTAATACCTCTTCCAACTCCATGTCCAGAATAATTTTATGTATAGCTTCTTTTAACAGAAAGATTTCAAGGTAATGCTTGCTGTCACAAAGTGTGTATATGTAGCTTGTAAAATGTGCAAAATTGACAAAAAAATAGGCTAAGCACCATTACAAGCCTTTTTATTACGTATTTTATTTTGTATTATATACTGCATTTTCTTTAATGCAATCTGGATTTGTGACCCATAATAAAGTTAAGTAAGTTTTCAAAGTGGATTGCAATTTTAATCATTAATTGGTGTTTATTAAATTAAAAGTAGACCTTTTTTTGTCCAGTCAAAAAAATGGTGCATTTTTTAATATTATTTCTACTTTGGGCAAAATTTTACTGTTTGTTCCTCAAAAGCATCATTTCTTTCACAGTGAAACTAAGTAAAATATTAATCTTGGAATTCCTACCTCAAAAATCAGCTTGACTCCAGTTTTTCTTTGTACATATAAAATGTTGATTAAAAGAAAATAGTGTAGTGGTTAATACGTTGGCCAAGAAAACAAGAGACTATGTTCTAGTCCTGCCTTACATGAAAAACCTTCTGGATGATTTTGGGCCAATCACTCTCTCTCAGCTCAACTCACTTCACAGAGTGGTTTTTGTGAGAAAAATATGAGAGTGTTGATAAGTTCACCATATTTAGTTGTAAAAGAAAAATGTGTGATAAAAATCTTTTAATAATACTTAATATACTCTTAATATACCGTCTTCAGATTTTCTATTTTTCCAGCACTTTGTAAAACAGTGATGGCTGCATCAGGGGTGAAAAAATGGAATTAAGATCATCCTCACATTAAGATTGATCCAGAGATGGCAATTAGTACCTCAAGCAAGAAACCATTTTCCTGTTATATCTAAGCAATTATCTTCATTTGAGGGGAATTGATAACAAATGGCTGCTGCGTATTTGACATCTTGAGGCTTGAGAGTCTACCTTGTTGCAGGACGTTCTTCCAGGTATTATGTTAACCAGTTCAGAGTAAGTCAGAGAGTTAAAATGGATCTGCAATTATGTGAAACTACTCTGAATTTGCTGCAAGACAGCAGCGGTGGATATAAAACTATGCCTCATTCTGCAAAACGGGTGCTTGGCATGTGGAAGAATGCTTTCAGATTCTGGAACTGGGCACATCTTCCTTTTAATTTTGTTTAATATAATTGTATTAAGAATTATTACTAATTATATTACTAATTACAATAGTAAAGACTAATACAAACTAAACTTATTTAAAAAATAGTATAAAAAGAAAAATAGAAAGTGCAGGAAAAGAGAAAAAGAAATAAAAAGTAAACAAAGAATATAATAAGAAAAGAAAGACTTTCAACTTTCTTGACAATAAGTATAAACAAAATTAATAACTCTTTATTCCCTGTAATGTTAAACAGATATCACTTCATCCCATATCTCACCTCATATCTATAAGCAAATCCATACAATTCTTCTATCTTGGTGTCAACAAAATGTCCATAAAAAGTTGCCAGAATGTTGTCAAAAAAGTCTTATTTTAATCATGGTCAGCTAAACCTACTTTATATTCCCTTCTTTTATTTCTAACCGTTTTAATCTTTAATTCAGTCTGGCTACATCCTCCTCACCTATAGTTTTGCTGAAGAGTAAAACCTCCTGGGGAGTTAACTTTTACTCTAATGATTCAGTTCTTAGTTTGTCCAATATAAACATTTCAGAATATTTAGATTTGAGTTGAAAGAATCATTTTCTAAGAGCATTTTTAGTGTTAATTTTGTGGTCCTCAGATTGTACAACTTCTCACTAAAGCATGAGTGGTAGATTAAAGGGATGATAGTGTAAATAGTTTCAAAGTGTTTGGAATTATAAGAGACAAGGATATTTGGAACATATTATTTATGGTTTAAAGTACTCCTACCTGCTATTCCTACTATGAAATAGATGGAGATGTATTTGGACCATGCTGGAACCAGAAGCCAACAATGAGTTTTAGCTACAAATCAAGAATGCTCTAAATATTTTTGATACTTTATTGTTATTTGTTTTCTGTTTTTTTTATTTTAAAATCATAACTATGATTTTCAGTAGCATTTTGTTAAAATACAGAACATTTAGGTCTCCAAGGACACTTAACTGTTGACCTGAATAATTCTGTTCTCTAGCAGTGGAATTTTAGAAGATTTCAGCATGGATCTAATATACTAGAAATAATGAGAAAGTTTGATTCTATCCATTTAGGCTTGAATATAAAAACAGTCATTTCCTATTATACTAGAGTTGTTAATTAACACAGCAAAATTGGAATGATTGTGTTATCAGTGATGACTGCTGTTGTAAATGATCATATTGCTTATCTCATGCTCTTCACAGAATTGGCATAACTGCATTTTGTACTTTATTATCCTTTGCCAACGTTTTTTCTGTGTGTGGTGTGTATACATACCAACTAAGGAAAAAAATCTTTGCGCACTGGCTAAAGAATGAGCTCTAGTCCATGTGTTACAATAAATTCTTAGTATTTAAGGCCACAGTGCTCCAGGCATATTAATGCTTATGGAATAGTTGTGACAGTGGAAATTAAACATGTGTCTTGGTTGTGCTTTGGATAAATGGAGGCATTTTCTAATTATGAGTAGGTGTAGCCTCATCTTTACTAAGACAGCAATAGCAACCTGAGATATCATACTACTACAGTGCCATGGGCATACAGGTAGTCCTCAACTAATGATCACAATTATGGCCAGCATTTCATTGCTAAGCAAGGTAGTTGTTAAAGAGTCTCACACAATTTCACAACCTTTTTTTGCCATGTTAAGCTAATTCCTGCAGCTGTTAAGTGAAACATGTGGCCTCAGCAAATCTGGTTTCCCCCATTGACTTTGCTTGTTGGAAGCTGGCTAGGAAGGTCCCAAATAGCGATCACATGATCTCAGGATGCTGCATCTATCATAAATTCATGCCAGTTGCCAAGAGCTGAATTTTGATCACATAACTCTGGGGGTACTGCGATGGTTGTGTGATGTCACTTTTTTTCAGTGCTGTTGTAATTTCAGTCACTAAACAAATGGTTGTAAATCAAGAACTACTTGTACCTCTAAACACCTGTCAATCTCCCTTCCCTAACTGACTTGCTTTTTAAAGATCAGTCGACTTTAGAACAAAAGAACGAATGGGCATCCAGTATGCGGCAAAACAAACATATTCACCATTGCCTTTATTTATAAGAATAGCCCAGATAGCAGAGGTGGTATTCAGCAGGTTCTGACCAGTTCTGGAGAACCGGTAGAGGATATTTTGAGTAGTTCGGAGAACCTGCAAATACCACCTCTGACTGGCCCTGCCCTCATCTATTCTCTGCCTCCCAAGTCCCAGCTGATTGGCTGGGTCTTCTTTGGTTGCCCTGCACAGAAGAACGGAGCTGGAAAGCAAGTTAGTGGGGTGGGGAGGGAATGGGGATTTTACAGTATCCTTCCCCTGCCATGCCACATCCACCAAGCCACGCCCACAGAACCGGTAATAAAAAAAAAGAATCCCACCACTGCCAGATAGGTAAAAAACTGCATCAAAGGATGCCTCAAATGATCATTAATTAGAAATATTGCCCCCATTTGTAATTCTGTATTATTTGTTGTTACTGCTATGGTGAATCAGATGTTTCAAAGATTGCTAAGAGTTAAAGATGTCATTATTTGTTAAACTATGTCTCCAAAATCTGGAATCTAAAATTCTGGGAAGTTATTATTATTATTATTATTAATTTGACTCGTATGCCGCCCCCTCTCCAAAAGGACTCAGGGCGGCTCACAACTAAAAACATAACAATAAATAATTACCTAAAAACCAATTAAACAAGGTACAAGTCAAATAAAGATTTTAAACCCCAAAGTTAAAACACAATCAACCCCCCCCCAGGAGGTCAGCACAGCCCGGACTGCACAAATAGCCAGGTCTTTAAATTGTGGCGGAAGGTACAAAGATCGGGGGCCAGCCGGAGCTCCGGTGGAAGCTGATTCCATAGAGTGGGAGCTGCCACAGAATAGGCCCTCCCCCGGGTCGCCACCAAATGACATTGTGTCACTGACAGCACCCCGAGGAGCCCCCGCCTGTGTGCTCGTACAGGGCGGCTGGTATTTGATGCTGGCAGGAGCCGTTCTCGCAAATACCCCGGACCCATGCCATGCAAGACTTTGAATGTTAATACAAGAACCTTGAATCTCACCTGGAGGACAACCGGCAACCAATGCAGGTCACACAGGAGGGGTGTAATATGGGAGTACCGGGAGGCTCCCATCACTACCCACGCAGCTGCATTCTGCACCAGTTGGAGCCTCTGGGTGGTTTGCAAGGGCAGTCCTAAGTTGCAGCCTAACACATCTGAAGGTTATCAAGTTGCCTGAGAATGTATGTTCCATAATAGTGGTATTTAATGTTAGATGTCATCTCTGGAAAGAAGTATCACTCCAAATAGTGACAAATGCACTTTCAGTTTTCAGGCACTGAAGTGGTGCCTGAAAACAAAGAAGGTCCCCATACTTGTGTTTACCAAAACACTGAAGAAACAAATCGTACTTGTGAGCATGATTACACTTCGTTATATGCGTATGTGGATGTTTATATCAAGCTATGCAGGCGTGTGACTTATGTGAGGGCTAAAAATGCACCAGGAATGCCAATGCTAACCTGCAATGGACATTTCTAGTAAAACAAAGGTCTTGGTTGCATAAAGATTTCTACCTGCTTCACAAGCAATTGAAACAAAAACATTTTCAAATATGTCCCTCAATGTGACAAAAGTGGGAACAATGTACATAGGGATGCTGGACATAACGATTTGTTCAGGCTAGATATCTGAATGGGTGGATATTTCAAATGTTGAATTGGGGACATGGTTGCTACACGATGAGCTAACTATTGCATTTAACATTACTGAATGTGGAAACACCTCAGGCAACCTTGGCTGACTTTGAACAAGCAAATCATGGACCTGGTTAATATTTTGATGACAGCCCAAGGCATATTCATCTGAAAACTTGATAAATTGTTATACCTGCTGCCTCAGCAGGTGGCAGCACCTTCCTTATCTTGTCTGTTCATAAATTCTGAACAGAGCTGAGTCTACTTAATATTTGGAAAGGAGAGTACCCATGAATATCAGGGATATAATATAGATTGGGGGGGAAAAATCATTGGAACAAGCCAATGCAAACCACTTTCATATTGTTCCCAAGAAAATCACATAGTTGTATCAGTGAAGCCACCAGGAATGAAGTTCAGCTAAAAGGAAAGTTGTCATTAAGTTATATTAAGATCAGCAAGTTTCACATCCAAATAATTAAATTCAAAACAGCAGTCTCGCACTGGCAACATTCACACTATCTGAGACTTTGCAGTCTCTTCAAATTGTAAAAAGGGAGTTATTGTCTTGTATAAGAGATGTGATATTAATATGTAGCACCCATGTAATCATTAGGAGTGAAGCGCAACTCGAATATGTTTGTATTATATTATATCATGAACCAAAGAAGGAATTCGTGTAGGGTCTAGAATCACTTCATTAAGAACTGGGATCTATTGAGCAGGAAGAAATACTAAGTTGGAGGGGGGGACCCAATAATTAATTATGTCATTCTGTAGATTTGCAACTTGCTGTGTTTATTATCACAACCTTGGATTATATCATTGCTAACTCTTGTTAATATACATGCATCCACAAACCCATAAATATGCAGATACTGTACATTTTATGTGGACAAAAAACACCAGTGGTGTTATGTATATTTTCTAGAGCACAGAGGCCTCTTTTTGCATCCATCATCAGCAACCCAATCATTCAAATAAGGTGAAATCAATCATACTATAATCTCTACCACATGATACTCATTTTTGTGAAGCATGAATAAATCATTGTGCCCCTGATAGGATATTTATGCCACAAATTGACCTAGGAAAGTAGCTTTGCAACAGTTTGATAGTTATGGCTATGATAGTGGTAAATGGGTGAGTGAATGAATGAATGCATCTTTGTATTTTGACTAGTTTAGATACTGGAACCTGTTGAAACTGTGGCTGTGAAGAGAGAAAAATCTTGCTGCAAGAATCAAAATGTACAGCTGTGAGAGGAACAAATCAACAGAAGACTGACTATCTTCCCCATGCATTTTGTGAAAAAGGCAGTAAACTGATAAGCAATTTTCTCCTTGGTGAAAGAGAGTAAAACTTCCAGGTTTCACCCCAGAGCAATCATTTCCATTTGTCTAGCATTACCAGATCCTGGGTCTGTAATGAGGTTGTTCAATATTACTATAGTGATATCACCTAAAATATACCAGACATTTCACAAAGGAATAAAATAAATAGGGTTGTTCACAAGTGATTCATAGATGATGACTAGAAAGGAGGTAAAAGAAATAGGAAATAATATGTTGCCCACAGTTAAGATAATAAAACCATAGGCTGAAGTGCAATACAGCTTTAAAGCATTAAGAAGTCACACTGATTTAGATTGGAAAGAAATCCATCTTCTGCCCATTTGACCTCAAACTAGACTCTGCTCAATGTAACTTAATCCTGTCCATGCATAAAATTGCAGCCTAGGCATTTCTGCCATAAGACAGAATTTTCATTCTTTTATAAAGTTTGTCTGCTTTAAAATTAAATTGTAGCAAAATGTGAATAGAAAAGAATAATTTTTGCAATGTGTTTGAAAAGAGTTTAGATATGTTCGAGAAAATAATGCCTAAAATACAAGTCTATACTCTGTAGTGGTCCTCCAATGACTTAACAAAGTGCTTGAGCTCATAAAAACATAGTTTTAGAGATATTGTGTCTACTTTTGGATAAGAAATTTCCATTCTTAAAAACAGAATCTTTTCTCTTTCAGCTCAAATTTTACCATTGTCAGAAGAAAGTGGTAAGTTTATTGGACCCACTTCTCTTTTGAAGTGGGTTTTAAAAAAAACCTCCCAGATTCAGTCTTGGAATTAAACCTGGGGAAACCTAATTTCTTGTTTCAGTTTGTAGATGCTACAGCCATCACTAAATATAGCTTCTGAGAGAAGGAACATAAATCAATGTGGGTAAAAATTGGTGTACACGACTCTTTAATGTTTCAATAAATCCTTTGCACTCAATTCCAGAGCTTACATATTTGTTTTCCTATACATGAGCCAGCTGAAGCTCACTGTAACAGCATTGCCAAAAAGGTATTAAGAGTTGTAAATCTAATCTTACAAAGCTTCTCCTCCGGAAATATCGAATTGCTAACTAGAGCATACAAAACCTTTGCCAGACCAATACTTGAATACAGCTCATCAGTCTGGAATCCGGACTGCATATCAGACATTAATACAATCGAGCAAGTCCAGAAGTATTTCATGAGAAGAGTACTACACTTCTCTGCTCGCAACAGAATACCCTATATCACCAGGCTTTAGATTTTGGGCTTGGACAACCTTGAACTACGCCGCCTATGGTTAGACTCAAATGTAGCACATAAAATTTCTGCTACCATGTCCTACCAGTCAATGACTACTTCAGCTTCAACCACAACAATACAAGAGCACACAACAGATACAAACTCAATGTAAACCGCTTCAAACTTGATTGCAGAAAGTACGACTTCAGCAACAGAGTGGCCAATGCCTGGAATGCACTACCTGACTCTGTTGTTACATCCTCTAACCCCCACTTCTTTAACCTCAAACTAACCACTATTGACCTCACCCCATTCCTAAGTGGTCTGTAAGGGGCATGCATAAGTGCACCATCGTGCCTACCGTCCCTGTCCTATTGTCCCATTTATTCATACCTAATAAATAAATAAATAAAAAGAAGCAAAATAAAAGAAAATGTAATAATTGAGTAGAAAGGTCTAGTCACTATGTATGTTTGGGAGGGTTGGAAAGGATTTTCAACTGTGCTTTGAAGGCTATGTGTCAAGGCAGGCTATGATTTCAAGACTGAATGTCCTGAAATAACAAACATATATTTCAGATATGGTACTAGAGCAAGGAAAATAAAAGCCTTGCTCAGAATTTTGATAAGAAAATATGACAACATTTCAAGTTGTAAATAAAATTACTTATTTTATTTATCTGATTATTTTCATTTGCACTAAGTCTGTAATTAGATGTAATTTCATACTTCCAAGTTGTTGTTGTGATAGTGGTAGTTAAATGTAATTGTGGTAATGCTCTGATGAGTTCAGATGTGAACTATGGGCCGTTGTATGCCAGGAAGTTCCAAAATAATTGCTCACTGAGCATTTCCAGTTTTATCAAGTGTGACGAATAGGTCTGTGCGAGGTGACACCCATCTTTGCTTCACTTCATCTGTTATTCTTGAGTGAAATAAATTTAAGAATCGAAAAGATGTTTACTGTTTGAACTGCAGTCATGAGAAAATTTGTTGTAGCACAAGAAGGATACAGAACTTGGGCTGCAACATTTTGCTCAGTTCTCCATGTGTATCACTATAAATATAAAATATGCACAAAGATGCATAGAGTTTGGTTTGAGCCATGTAGCCCCATCAATGAAGACAAGGCCCATAATATTTAAACAATAAATACCAGAAATAGTAAATCATTATATAAATGCACATGTAGAAAAGAATTAGGCTTTACTAAGATGGGAAAGGAATAAACTGACAGTTCACTTTGGAACCACATGAACTGGGTATGTAGTATAAGGACAGAGTCTGTTACAACTGATTGTAATATTTATCTATGTTGATCACCAATAAAGCCTGGCAAATCTCATAAAAAGCAGATGAATGCTTCTGTCAGAGGTATACAGTGAAGTTAAAATTCATTTTCTTTCTATAATTGCTATATTCTTACATTTTTGTGTCACCGTCAATAGACTGTCCCAAATAGGTCATATGATCATATGCAAATAGATCTGCATATCTGTCAGAGTATCTTCTATTCCAGATTTTCTCTAAAGTATGGATTTCATAGAAAACTCCCATGGAGTTTAAATTTTGGAATATCTGCTACTCTCCAAAGATATGGCTCTCTCTTCTGCAAACCTTTGCTCATATTTCAGTTTGTATCTTGTCCTCAGTTCTTCTCAAAAGCTAAAGTGAAAGCAAAATCTGTGGGGATAAAATTAATGCTTTAACTGGAAGAAGGAAATATTAAAGAGATCCCATTGCAAATAATGAACAAGACGACCAGACATTAATTTAAGTGTTTTATCCCTCTCATTCATGTCTTAAAAAATTATGAATAGAGAAAAAACAGATTGAAACTGAATCCTAACAAGACTGGGTGATTGGGGATTTTTCATTCTTGATTTTGGGCAGACTTTGCCTCTAATGTCTACATTTAATTTAATTTAAATGAAAGAGTGAATGAATGAATGAAATGCATAGAATGCCCTTTGAAAGTAATTCCTACTATCCTGTATGTTTGTTTCCAGACCACATATATCATTCAACACAATCAGGAATACAAAGGAGAATAAATATGGGGAGTGCTCGGGAGCATTTGTATCAGCATTAAAGTTGGAGAAAATGTTCACGGAGGAGCAATTTTTGTAACAATCTCTCTTTGATTCTTGCTATGTAATTAGAGTAATATAAAACTTAACTTTTCCAAGAAGAAGCCAAGTGTTTTGTTTGGGATTGTCCTGAGTCAAGCAACTGACAGACAGGAAATGAGTAATATTTTTTTAAAAAAATGGATACAGTTATGCACACAGGATGTTTCTTTCTGTACAAATATACTTATTCAAAATACTTATATTCTTTTTGCAAAAACAAAGCAACCAGCAATTTGAGCCTGCAGATAAAGTGCTATACAGCTTGTAAAAAAACGAGTTCTCCTACTTCTCCAATGCTCATGTTTTAAATGCAGAAAATCTTATCCTGCACTGAGCAGCAGTTGTGCTTCAAAGAAGTGCCACTACTGTATAACAAAGAGCTTTGGTGCAAAGCCTGCCTGCTGGAGTGGGGACTGGCAACATTAAAGATATGAACTTTAATGGGCAATTCCACACTACAGCCTAAATTACTGGTCTCCTGTGCTGCTCTCCGCTGTTTATAAAGCCAACTTAAGAAATTCTAGTCTGGATTGCAGTGGGTTGGCAACGAGCCAGGCTAGTGCTCAACCCAGGCTATGGCCACCGCATGGCCTGATTGGTCATTTCCCTGCTTCTTTCACTTCTAATCTCTGCAGGGGGTGGAAAGCCTTATTGACCGACTCTGTGTAGGCCAGTCCAATATATTGGTGCCTGCCTTTTTCTTCTAGGGATCGTTCCCTCCTCATTAGTCTTTGTGCCTTGCCTTTGCTTTCCCAGATAGTTATACACATGGACACTTTCAGACGTTGCTTCCACAAATGCAGCCCTTTTTTTACCCAGCCACCCCCATTATGGTACTATTGTAGGTCTGATGCTACAGTAAACAAAACTTTCTTCTTTCATTCCTACTTCCTGCATGGAGAACCGCGGAAGCAGTAGCAAGGAAGACATTAAGGGGTGGAGGGGAAGGGAGGGGAGAGAAAGGGAAGGGAACCACCATGGACAGGGTGTGTGGAAGCTTGCATTATGCGTCACCAAGCCTGAGCAGAAGCTAAAAGGGTCACACTGGGAGATGTAATGATTGGATGTAGCATGAACTTCTAAGGGTTGAGGACTTAATGGCCACCATTAGTTCAATTAGAAGGTTGTTAACAAACAAGAATGGCCAATCAGCAGAACATACAGTCCGGTAGCACCCCAGTATAAAATGGCTGTCCAGTGTAGCAACCTGCTTCACAGGGCAGGAAGCACGTTGGGCAATGCAGCTGATCAAAGGTGGGGCTGCTATTAGAATGGAACATAGCAGTGGTGGTTCCCCATTCCCATTTTTGCTCCCAGGAGGCTTCCCTGAGGCACACTAGACCAAAAGCAGGCCACGGGGGGGGGTGCTGCAAAAGAAAAAAAAGAAAGAAAGAGGGAGGGATAGGAGAAAGAAAGGGAAGGAGGGGAGAAAGAAAGAGAAAGAAAGAAAGAAAAAGAAAGGGAGGGAGGGAAAAAGGAGGGACCACAAACCTTGCTCAAGGGTCTTCAAACTTGGCAAGTTTAAGACTTGTAGACTTCAACTTCCAGAATTCCTAAGCTAACATGACTGGAGGAGGAATTCCACAAGTCTTAAAGCTGTCAAGTTTGAAGACCCCTGCAGTAGACTCAGCTTCAGAAATAGCTTTGAAACATCACAGCAATCCAGGGCTAGAAGGTACCTGGAATTCATCTAGTCCAATCCCCTGCTCCAGAAAGTGAGTTTCTGTCTTTTGACCCCCAGTGACATGACCACATAGCCACACCCACCCAGTGACACTACCACATAGCCATGCCCACCCAGTCATATGATCACATGCCACACCCACCTAGACACATGACCACATAGCCTTGCTCAACCAGTCACATGACCACATAGCCATGCCCACCAAGCTATGCCCACAGAACCGGTAATAAAAAAATTTGAATCCCACCACTGGAACATAGTACTGGAGTCCATCTACTTTGAAGGTCTTAAGATAGCTCAGATCAGACAACAGCACTGTTGAATCAAAGCTAAAAAAACTGAGGGGAAGAGTACATTTGCAATGGCTGAGACAACTTCTGTTTCTGTACTTAGGAAGTGGTGAGTGTGCACGCTGGTGATGAGCCAAGCAGGAAGTGTAGCATTGCCCTATATCTGCTCTGATTCTTTCTAGGTTCTCTGTTCAGTTTGTCGTAGCTCCATTACTACTTATAGGTCATAAATAACATTCTCAGGAACATTTTCTATGTTACAGCATAATATGCACTCCAGCAGTTCCTAAGTCATCCTAACATTTCAGCTTCATTTTGTGTATTCTATGCCTTATCGTGCACAAAATATACAAAATGAAGTTGAAAGGTTAGGATGGCTTAGGAACTGCTGGAGTGCATGTAGCCTGGGGAATATATGAAATTCCATTAAACTATGCATGTTCCATAATGCTTTTAAAAATACAGAATGTAAGGGACATGCTAATCCACAAACCTGATTATGTAAGTAAATTTGGAAAAATACATTAATTTCTTTTTCATACCAAGATGATGTCCATGGGCATATAACCTATGACCCATGATTTTCCATGGGTCATAGGTTATAACCAGCTGACCAGATGTTATCCACTTACTATAATATCATTGGTAAATATCCTGAGACGGTCTTCAATTATATGCATTCATTATATGACCTCTGATACATTTATAAAGCTACAAATGTAAAGAAATAGAATATTTGTACCAAAAACTTTCCCATAATTTTTCATTGCCCTCCTAGTTGTTCATAGACACTGTTCCAACTATGTCCGGTTACCTTCTAAGCTAATTAGGGTTTGCATTAGCCAATACAAAAATGTTATAATATTGTAAGAGTCACAGTTGCTGGTAGTATCTAGCAATCTTATCTGGCCTTGAAAAAAAATCAGACTAGGACACAGGGCTAGCACAAGACATATTGACACCCTAGGCAAAGACATATTTTGGTGCCCCCAGTGGTATGGCTTATCTTCCAATTTTATTAGGAATTTCAGAAAGGCATCTTCTTGTTTATTTTTTTTTAAAGTTTTTTTTACTTTTTACCTTACACTCTGTAATTATATTTAACCCTTGAATGGGTGCACTGGGTCACAGAGTGCACTGTCATTGCCTTTTGCTTTCTTATTGCATTTCTGAGAAGTCTTTTCAATTTTGGTGACCCCTAAAATTTGGTGGCTTTAGGCCAGTGCCTATTCAGTCTTTGCCTTAAGCCAATCCTACAAGGATAGGAGATAGCAGAAATTCAAGACCAAAGGAGGAATATCCTAGGAGAGAGCAATTAATACAATTTATTTGATTTAGGCACTGCCCAACTCCAAACATTGGTATTGTTACAAATGAAAGCTAGATCCATGTGTCCATGTAATCACTAGAAACTGAGATATAGTTGAGGGAAGGTTTATCATTGATCAGGTCAACGGGAGTGAATTCAGGTAGTTGAGAATAATAACAATACCTTGTCCTTATTTCATATGTTTCTTCTCCTTTCATATTCCCTTCACAAGAAATCTTTGAAGGAGTAAGAAGTAGTTTCTGCCCACCTACGTGCCCCAAAATGTTTTCTTCATTCCTAAATATTTGTGGTAGTGGGGGCCTCTATTCAGATTTCCTCCTGCTGCAAAATTATATATTTTAACTAGTTTTCAAATGAGCTTTTTTCCCCTTTTCATCCAATATTACCCTATATTTCTTTGCTCTTGTCAGCCAAAGGCAGCATTCACATCAGAGTAGATAGAACAAGTCCAAGATTTACACTCAGTTAATATTTCTGAAGCAGAGCAGGTGCAACTGAGAGGAGGGGGAAAAGGAATAGCAATTTTTTTAAAGGAGTCAGATGGCATTGTGTAGCAAACAGAAGGCAAAAGACTAGTTTCTAAGCACAAAATCAGGTTCTTTTATTGATTCAGAATACATTAATTTGTGATGCAAGATTTAAAATGCCTGCTTATAGAAATATAGCCATCTGATTGTGGTTTAATTTTCCATGGGCTGCAATATCTATCACAGAGGAACTGTACATATCATCTGCAGGTTTCATCTTTTGGGAATGAACACCTGCAATTTCACACGTGCAGAGAGAGAGGGAGGGAGAGAGAGAGAGATTAGATAAAGACAAGTTATCATGTGGCCATACAATGCGATCTCCAACTTAGTATCTATTGAATTGCAGTATCCTTGAGCAAAATATTTTGCAAGGATGTTCAAGGGGGAATATTCTGAGCACCATTTCTTTAAAGCTTTCTAATATGTTCAAGGTCAAATTAAAGTAAAATTAACTATACTTTTCACCATCTGATGTACTTCTGCTCCCACTCAGCATAGACAGGTATCTGGAGTGCCACATATTCTAGGAACAATGCTGGTAGCTTTCAAACAGTATGGATTTGATATGCTCTGAATTTCTGTGATGTGCTAAATACATATTAAGCATATGGAGCCACCCAGTTCTAATTACATTTTTTTTGTGCGAAATTGAAAGTATGCACTAGGACTTTGGCTGAGAATATATATTCTTTTTATTAATATGGCATACCTGTACATTGATCCTTTCCTCATTATGTATTCAGGTCATGGTCCACAATGCACATACAAACTGTAATAAAACAGAATCAAATGAATACATCATTATAATAAAATGAAAATAAAGTACATTTTATATAAAATCAGAAAACAATCTGATGTACTTTGAATACAGACTCTATCACATTTTCAAAGCAACAAGGTTATTTAGAAAGATTACACTATATTCAATCCATGTAAATATTCTGGCTCTAAAATATTTAGTTATTTATATAACATTTTTAACAGAAAATGATTGTGCAGAGTTGATGACTAGTTCTTATCATGCCATCAAGAAGCTTCTTCCCAAACTCTGAAGAGTTCTTTTTTAAAAAAAATAGCAACATCTTTAAAAATATATTCATGGACAAATAGATAAATAAATTACTGGTTTATATTACCAGTATAAACTTCAACTTCCATCAGGGTGCTAATCATAACAACAGACCATCATCTTGATAAGAAATCCTACTGACTGCAGAGGCTGCTGAAAAGTGGACTGATCCCCATTCCTCTGTGTGTGTGTGTGTGTGTGTGTGTGTGTGTGTGTGTGTGTGACAGAGAGAGAAAGGGAGGGAGGAACTGCCATAAACTGCCTGGACTCTTGGGACTTACCATCAGAAAAACATATAAAAGGCTTACTGTAAGCTAAAAACCCAAAATATAAAAAAGAGAAAATAATACTATTAAACATTGGCCTTCTATAGACTTGTCCAATTCATCAGTATACAACCTAATTACTATTACTATTGACTTTGTATAATCTTTTGTAATTGTGATAAACAGGCTTGTTAAATATAGATCCCTGACTTCGATTCTGTTATATACTATAATTGCAAAGGTACTATTCTTTGAGGAAAAAGATAAGGCAATGGTTTTGTAATAAAAGAGAAAATTCAGAATATTTTTAACACTTTCCTAATAAAGATGAAGCATTATGAGAGAGCCCTGTTTAAGAGAAGAAAGCAAACATGGCACTTTCTCTGATGCATCTGGCTGGAGCAACTTTTTTGCCCTGGAGGAAGCTTTGAAATGTTTTTAGATTTCAGGAAAAATCTATATAAATATTGACAAAAAATATGAACACTTCACAGTATAATTTACTTCTGACTCACACAATCCATCTTTTACAACATTTGCAACAAGAGCAGAGCAGTTGTGGTACCAAGAATCCCCACCACTACAATATTGCATGGTGCATACTGTGCAAAGTTCAAAAAATATTACTTTTCAATCATAATCTAGCAAGCTCTTATAGAACCTTAGATTTCATCAAACCACAGTTGAGAAAGTGATTTCCCAAAACCCCAACTAAAATAGAATATTGCTTTGCTAGGAACCATGGTGGCACAACGATTAGAATGCAGTATTGTAAAGTAACTATGCCCACAATCAGGAGTTCGATCCTGACCAACTTACTTTACTTTACTTTTATTGGACTTATACGCCGCCCTCTCTCCCTAGGGACTCAGGGCAGCTTACAATAAAAAATAGAAATACAATTATTAAAATACATTAAAACCAAAGTAAACTAAGCCCAATAAAAACTAAAAAACCCAATTAAATTTAAAATATCAATAAAACCCCACCCCTTACAATTCAGTCCAGGCCAGACTGTTGAAACAACCAGGTCTTTAGGTTGCGGTGAAAGGAACGGAGGTCAGGGGCCAACCGGAGCTGCAAGGGGAGTCGATTCCACAGGGTGGGTGCTCCCCCCTGGGCGCTTCCAGCCGACATTGTCTGGCCGACGGCACCCTAAGGAGGCCCTGCCTGTGGGAGCGCACAGGGTGATTGGAAGTCGACGCTGGCAGGAGATGCTCCCACAACTTAAAGTTGACACAGCCTTCTACCCTTCTGAGTTTGGTAAAATGAGGAACTGATTTGTTGAGAGCAATGTGCTGACATTGTAAACCGCTCACAGAGTGCTGTAAAACACTATGGAGTGGTATATAAGTCTAAGTGCTATTGCTATATTGATTTGAAAGTCAATATTCCATTTTTAAGTTAACTTACAGAGTTTTCTGTAGAAAATTTGTCTGCTTTGAAGTCATTTTCATTAGCATCATTTTATCTGAAAAACATTAAATATATCCAAACAAATCGGGTCTTCTGAGTAGTGCTAAACAAATAAATCCAGATTTCCTTCTCTCCTAAGAATCAAAGTAGCTTAGAATGAATATTAATGTAAACATAATATTGATTTGCATGGAAGAAAATGTGGAAATAGAATAAATATAGGAATAAATATCTTTAAAAATGCATGACTTAAAATCAAAAAGATTATTGATTTTAAAATGGCTGGTTACCAGAATGTTTATGAGGAATGCTTGAACTTTTCATGTTAGTCTACATCCTTTGCTTTCTGTGCAAGCATTGATGGCCTTATTCTAGTTTAGAGTTGTGCTTAAGAGTTAAACTCAAATTGCCAACTTTCTCCCACCCAAGTTAAGCTTTTGTGAGCTACATCAAATTTTTTATACAGGATTGAAAATATTTTGTGTTGTGATAAGCCTAGAGAGACGGCCAATTTTCTTTTATTGTTAGCGATTCCTCTGAGAATAGCTTTCTGCTGTCTGCTAACTGTTAATGCCCATAAACTTTGGCAGCTGAAGCCATTTTCTTGCCAGTTTTCCCTTTTCCAGATTAAGAAGAATACTTTGTAGCAGAACAGCATTCCAGATTCAGAACAAATGGCGAGGAGTTCAGCAAGGTGACTTGTTAGGACAATTCCATCTGCCAAACCTCTGAGCCAGTTGGCAACCAGAGTCCTTGTCAGAAAAGGTGATGACTACCTCTGTAAGAGAATGCCTCCGACCCTCACATTCGCAGGAGTATTTGCTTTGCTAACTAAAATTGCAAAATTGGCAGAGAGCCCTTTAATTCCATGAATAGTTCCAGAAGTGTTTGAAGATTTAAATATTGGCAGGCCTGAAAAGATTAAAAATAATGGGCATGCATATGGGATATTTTCACATGATACTTTTAAAAACTGCTTATAAATCTCTAAATTTCCTTTAGCAAGCTATGGGATATTCTACTATATAATCAACCATCTTTCAGGGAGTGGTTAAAATCCACTTTACAGGAAGAAAAGGAGTATAATCATAGATTCCATTGAGTGGATGATAGAGCTGAAATAAATATTTGGAAATATTTCAGATTCATCCCAATTCATCCACTCTATGGCTTCAGTTTAAAATTTGTAACATTTAGGTATTTTCATGTTATGGGCATCTCTTCTTCATGGGTTGCTTTTGGATATGCTAAATACTAAATTCTATTGCATGTCAGTAATCAAATATTAATTACATGCTAGCTATTATTCATCTCTGCTTAAGTCAACAATGTGAATCTATCATTGCCATTTATAGCCATGCCCCTGCCTTTTTCTGTAACATCCCCTGCACTGTATGTTTACTAACACAAGGTGCTGTTATAGATGAAGAAAAGCCATATTCCAAAGCCATGTAAGTACTGTATATGAATTCCCAAATGGATTAGTAATTAGGTTAGCTTTTAACAGTGCTTTTAATGAGAAAGGGGAAAACAGGAATGAGATACTAATCAATGTGTGACATTTAGTATGCATATGAAGATGGGACTGAATCCTGATCCTTAAGTTTGGAAAGAAAATCATTTATTAGAGACAACCAAATAGTAAATATCAATCTCTCCTTTCCTATGCCATGATCATTTCCTATTATTGAGCAATAGTCTCAAACATATTCTGGTTGCGGTATTGTTACTTATCTATATAGTTAGATTTACCTTTTAATTGTGAGGCCAGAAATTAAGTGGGCAAAATTGCAGAGGAAACAATTTTTAAGTTCTGAGTGCTCTTTCTCTCTGGTCAGCAGCAATAAAAGGAGCGGCCACAAGTCTTTTCTTCTACTTACTTGTAAGGAATTTCATTAAGCAATGCACTATTCTTCCTGGTTCTGGGATGTTTTAGTATTAACTTTGGATCTTTGGCTCCTTATTTCAGTTCCAGGTTTTAAGCTGCTGGTTCAGCTCTGGCAGCCTGGCTGCAGCAAGGTAACTTTGATACTTTCATTGGAAGCCAGTAAAAAGAAGAGAGAAAAGAAGGGAGTAATTCATTATGAATTCTGTAACCCACTTGTCTATGACAGATTCAGGGAGGGGGTGCTGTAGGACAAATAATATTACTTCATATCTGCATGCACACCCCTCCCCCACCAGACATCTCTGGGTGTATCAAGGAATAAAATACAGTACTGTACTTGTGATGCAGTTATGTCCAGCTCAGGATATTTTCTTTTTGTGTTATCAAAATACAAAATTCTTGATTGGCTTTCAGTAATACTGCAGATTCCAAAATGATTTGTCAAAAGGTAAGCAGTACTGCTTGATATGGAATACACAACTCAAGAAACAGTCAAGATGATGATGGTGGCGGAGGAGGAGATGTTTGTATCAATTATTCTATTAAAATTAAATGAAAAATTAAATGAAAGAGCCTTGGTGGTGCAGGCTGTTAAATGCCTAGCACTTGAATTCCAGCTGCCTGCAATTACTGCAGGCTCGAATCCCACCAGGCTCAAGGTTGACTCAGCCTTCCATCCTCTCGGGGTAGGTAAATTGAGGACCCAAGATTGTTGGGGGCAATAAGCTGACTTTGTAAAAATGCCGCTTAGTAATAAGCAGGCATATACAGTGGAATGAAGGCTATTGCTGAGCACATTGGGTTGTATCCCAAAAATTGTAAGCCACCCTGAGTCTTTGGAGAAGGGCAGTATATAAATGTAATTTTAAAAAATGAAATTTATTAAATTATTCTATTAAAATGACTTCTTTGCCAGGTAGAATGGTTCATTTATTTTTCTTAGATAATAGAGTGTAAACAACTGTAATTATGTCAATTTTTATTTCCTTGAAAAAGAGAGTCCTGCCACAGAAATAAAGTGAGAAAGGTATAGAGTGTCACCACACCTTTGGGAGGAAGCAGTGTCAGGTTACCTGTTGTGGGGTATAGTCAAACTGTCTCTTAGACACGTGCAAAGGACTGACAGTGCAATATATTAATCACGACATTGATTAGACAACTGTCCATTTCTGCCCTGAAAACATTGGCATGCAACCTACTAAGATGAAGTATTTGGTTAGCAGTATCATGGTCTAAAACATTATTTATGATGGGAGTTCTTTTTATTCAACAAAGTAAAAAAATTGGTGTCATATTTTGTTTGTTTGACCTGCTTATAAAGTCACCCAACTCACTAACAACTGAAACATTCATGAGCAAAGACTCTGTATATATACGTTGCGCTGACTCTTGAAAGCACATCACAGGCTAGCTATATTTATTCAGCATGTGGAAATTAAGTAGCGGTTGTACTTTCAAGAAATACTGCTGCTGTGATAGTTGAGATAGGAAAGCAATTTTACTATGAATCCTATCCTAAATAAAGGGAGGCAAGGAAAGCTTCCCTTCATTGTTTTCAGTTAAAATATGCTAAATCCTCAAAATTAAAACAACTCTGGTAGCACCTTTTCTGACTAACATTTTATTAAAAGGCATAAATTCATTGTATCTGATGGGGGGGAACTGCAGCTCACAAAAACTCATGCCTTTAATAAAATTAAAGCTGTTAGTCAGAAAAGGTGCTATCAGACTCCTCCTGATTTTTTGCTATCATGCACTAAGACAGCTGTTCTCCTATAATAAGCTAAATCCAAGCAGCAACACTTTGTTGGTTGTTAATGTTTTGGACCAATATTGCTGAATGCTGTAACTAAAGGAGGCATACACACCTGGAGTTCTCTGCAAAAATTAAGACTGAAAAAAAAAATCATGCTTTTAAAATGAAAGAAAATTACAAGCCTTTTATCCTAATGACAGGGAAAAGGTTTTGCAAAAGCTCCTCAGTGCTCCCACCTCCTAGTCCCAAATTTTTGCCTAACTGTGTCACTGAATGCAATGCCATTAATTTTAATGATATGTCAAGAGTGGCTAAAAGAACTGAGCACAGCAGATCAAAAGATACACTCTTTGAATTCCACTACACTTTCTGAAGGTCCTCAAAGGGTTAAAATAGCAACCAATTGATCAAGTTCCTATTTTTTGCCCATTTTCTTTAATGCTGTATTCTTTTTTATCCCAAAATTTTAATTTGCTGATGAGATATAAAAATAGATTATTTCTTACAATTAAGATTTTAGGGGCGGGAACCCTTTATTTGACTAATGTAGCACAAAAACAGACTAATTGCAACATATTTACAAAATGGTCCTAACTACAAAATCTTACAGTAATTTGCTAAAGTTCAGTTTAATGGTTAACAATATACCTCACACTTCCTTTATCCCTTCCTCCACACATACACACAACTTGTCCAATTATTTGTTTTCCTGACATACATAAGGTCAAATTGTTCCTTTCCTCCCTCCTTTTTTCTAGATCTTATACCTACTTGCATGAGCAATGGCCTTTTGTGGCACACTCGGACCATGACCTGACAGTCATTATTTTGTCTTTTATCTTTTTAAAATTATTATTAGACTAATCAGGCTTGACACCAACCTTTCCAAAGATACTATCCATTACATTGTCAGTAGAGCAGACTGGAGACTAAGTGTCAACAGAAGGTGAGACAGAAAATCAGCCACAATCTAAAAGCTAATTAACCTGCCTAGAAGTTAATTAAATACGTGTTAGGAGCAGCAGGGTAGATCCTAATTAAACTTGTCTAATAACAGTACATTGACATACCCTGACACTGAGAATTCCTTCAGGATTTAAATAATTGTGTAAAGGGCAATAATACCTGCCACATGGATGCAAGCAAACCCTGAAGATGCACATATTTCTCAAGTATTTCTATACTAATTGGGCATGCCACATGCATTTTAATTTACATCTCTTTAAATGTTGATTTCCACAATTTTCCCATATGATATTGCTTTTCCTCTCCCTACCCAGTTTGCCTGAAATTCATCAGAAAGAACCAATTCAAGCTGAACTTGTTAACAGTAGGAAATATTGAGTATGATTAGTTGCAATGATGGTGGTTAAATTAATTTGCTGATTTTAGTGTTGACATATTTAGATAATCCACGGGTCTTTCTAACTTCACATTAGTAAATAATGAATGTACATATACATAACCTCACTTTCATTAAAATAAGTAGAGATCTATTTGGGATTAAACATTATTATTTTTATATAATCCAGAAATGACATAGCTTGATAAATTAAGCACTTGAACAGTAATTGTTTGAAAATGGCCACTTTCAGGATAGCAATAATGGGAACTGAGAAATTAAAACCTTTATGAATTGCCTTTTTGGGTACCAAACTTATATTTGGTTGCAGAAATGCCTTGCTGGCTAATCCTAGCATCTGTGATCCTGAAAGATAAGCAGAGTAGTAAAGGATTAAACGCTTAATTTTCTTGTTCGTATGTTCAAAACCTGTGATTTTACTGATTTCCAAATAGAAACTTCTGTAAGACATGTTCTCTGTATGCGCCTTTGAGTCAGTGTTGACTCCTAATGACTGCCTAGATTAGTCCCTGCAATATTCCTGACAAGATTTCTCATAAGTGGCTTGCTTGTTTGTTTGTTTTATATATAAAACTTCTTAACTATCCATCTCCCTCATAGAGGGGCTTGCCACTGTTTTCCTAAAGCTGAGAGTGAGTGATTGGCCAAAGTCACCCAGCTGGTTTTTAATCTGGTAGGACTAACAGATTAACAGGACCCAAGATTGTTGGGGGCAATAAACTGACTTTGTAAAATTGCCACTTAGTAATAAGCAGGCATATACAATGGAATGAAGGCTATTGCTGAGCGCATTGGGTTGTATCCCAAAAATTGTAAGCCGCCCTGAGTCTTCGGAGAAGGGCGACATATAAATGTAATTTTTAAAAAAACTGTTAGAAGGGACCTTGTAAATCATCTAGTCCAACTCTCCCCACCCAAACAGGAGACCCTACGTCATTTCTGACAGGTTGTAGTCCAGTCTCTTCTTGAAAGCTTCCAGTGATGAAGCTTTGTGATGAAGTGATGAAGACCAGAACATACAGACTCTCAGTTTCTAGCATGATACCTCACTGCACTAAACTGGCTCTCTGCAAGAGATGCTGGAGCAGATAATTTTTTACATTGTTAGAAGATTGGATTAGAAGATCTCAGAGAAGTCTTCCAATTTATTTATCAGAATAGCTATTGGGAAAGAACTGCAATATGATCTGCTGTAAGCATTGGATTCCATACTGTTGCATGCTTGGATTCATTGCTATTTTAGAGGAGCAGGTTGTTTAAACAAAGTTATGTTAATCAAGATTTACTGTTAGCAGGATAAATAGCTATATGCCGTTCACCAACTTTTTTGTTTTTATATCACTTCATACAGGATAGCTAGACTACAAGCTTTGTCCTCAGTCTTAGATTCAATATTTAATCACATTTTTCAATTCTGACAGTGTGGAATAGTGGCTAACATGCTGTGAAAACATGTTGCTCTACTAGGAAGCTCTGAGAGGACATAATTATTCTACTCTTTGTGGTTGCTTTCTGGGTGAATGAGTGGAAAAGCCAATCAGTACAGAGCTGACAGCATGGAGAAAGTCATCGAGGCATGGTTGCGCTGAACAGCATGGAGAATAAATGTGCAACTTGAACAGTGTTACCATTCCAGTAATAATCCACTGTTCCTGATAATTATTCTATTACTGGGTAGCTTTTGGACAAATTCCTAAATTACTTTGAGGCACCATACTTTGGAGAAAAAGCAGGTTACAATTATAACAATAAGAGATAAAAAAGAGGAAAAAAGTTTTACATTTTAAAAAAATTAACAGAAACTTCCACATGAGAACCAATAGATTGAAAGAGAAGAAAAAGTAGAATCATATTACTTATTTTATTTCATGAAAAAAAATCAGTTGCTACAGAGCTTAAGGAAAAAAACACCATGGACAATTGCTTAAAAATAACTAGGTTTTGAGCAAGTACAGCACATACGTTTCTCTGTAAGAACAGCTGTCAAGCAAATACACACACATACAAATAAAACAAACCCTGACATTTGACCAGGTTCTGTTTTTCAACTGAGTTGTCTTCCTAACTTGCATGCACGTTAATCCCCTATTGTGCCATCTAGGCCACTGAAAAGAATGATGTCAATAACAAATATGCAATTGCTGATAAAGCTCATCTCTGCTAGAACACCCCTGAGCGGCATTGTTGAATGCTGATGGGCTTTTAGTGGAGGGGAAAAAAGCTAAATGTCAGCTTTAAGAAAGAGCTGGAATTCTGATTCATTACTGGGTTTTCCTTTCAAATTTAGACTGGGTTTGGGGCTGTTGTTGTTTTTTGCAATGTTCTTTTTCATGGTCTTGATGTGTTCAATTTTATTTCAGTTTAGTCCTTTAAAACATAAGCATTTTTGGTATCAGTGAGAAGCCTATCATTATAAGGACAAGGGGGTTGGGAAACTAGACCTGGAAACAGTTAAATGCAAAGTAATATAGCTTTATATCTTCTCACTAAGCAGCAAAGGATTAATGAGAATATGTAAGCACTCTGATCTTTTCAGGCAGTATGGTGGTAACAATAATCAATTAACCTTGAAAGATCTAACTGGCAGGGTTTAAGTATGAAGTTGTTTGAAATGCCAGATTATCTGTGTAGATGATGCATTTGTTGTAAGAAGCGGAGGGTTAAGACTACTTTGTAGTATAGGATCATAGGATTGCTGAGTTCCACTGAACTCAATAGGAATGTTTCTTTGTAATGGATTTAAGAGTGGAATATTATTCTGATGCAACAAAAATGTAATTGGAAATAACACATTTCCTGCAATATAAGCTCATATTACTCTTCAGCTAGATGTTACTTTGTCAGGCCCAAAGAGTAACCCTTGTACAATGGTAACTTTACACATGATGTCTCTGAACTGGGAGGCTGAACAGAGTAAAATTTAATCAAGTTGGATTCCAAGTGATAATATAGACATAACCATGCAATATTGACAGAAAAATAGTTTTCTATTACCTTCTTCTGACACATTTTTGAGTTGTCAGTTTAGTTTACAACTCTAAAATTCCCTGGTTGTCTTCCATTCAACAGTAACCAAGGCTGACCCTGTTTAACTATCATGTTCCTAGCTAACTACTAACCACTAACTACTAACTACTAGCCATGCTTAAATTCTAACCACCAACTACTCAACTGAATGCTACTGCATTACTGCATGTAAATAAACACCCAATTCACTAACTAAACAGTTTTGCACTATGAAAATGTATATAGCAATTAATGTCTTCATTTATAAGGTGCTAAATGAACCTTTATTTCAAGAATAAAAGCTGTGCAGCCACACTGGGCTGTTTAAATGGATTTTGCTGACTACAGCATACTATTCATTCCATACTTAGGAATTGATAATTATATCTTACTGTAGCATTGCAGTGAGATAATATCTCTACTACACCTGTAACAAGTAATTTACAAAGTTTAGCTTAGGTCACAATGTAATCCTGTTTTCATGCATGAAAGAAATTTACTGGGATATAAATCTGGAGAGGGGGTGATTCTGCCACTTCCACCAGGATTTTGGGAAAAGTCATTTGAGCATTAAAAAAAAGCCTGCCTAATGCTAAAGCCCACTGTTCCCAAAATCTCTTCTACAAAAAGACACTGCTGATTTCTGATAGAAATTTTCTTCTTAAGTTAGACATTTAAATGACACAATGATATACAGAAAGAATAATATCATCACTTTTTCAACATTTTCTCTGATGGATCATTTACAATGAGTTATTTGTTGGTATAGTGCTTATTGAAATATGTATCCTTTAATATTTTAAAATAATTCTTATTTAAATTAGATCCACTACCAACCATATGCAGACATACAATAAAAAATCAGAAGTTAAAATAGGTAAGATACAATAGCCAGTTTTGTTTTGTTTAGTTTAATCAAAAACAAATTTTAAATTTGGGGAGGGAATTATGTATAAAATTGAGGCAGGATGGTCCAGTGGAATATTAGGGCATTAGAAATAAACATTCTGGATCAGGCCAAACAATCCATATGAACAATGTATTTGGTTAGCATGTTACCATGAACACAGCTAAAGACTAAACAATCTCATTTATGATTGCAGTTCTTTTTATCTTCCACAATGAGGGGTAGTTGATATATTAAAGTATTAATGAGAAAAGGCCTTGTGTTTTATTTTCATGTTTAATTACTTCTTTTTAGGAGGTTGTGGCTAGAGATATATTTTGTTCATGGAGTTAGCACTGTCACTTAACCAATGAGCATAAACTCTTTGCTTAGGAAGATGCTACAAGTGCAGGATAGAGGCTACAACCTAGAGAATCCAATTTTATAAGGCAAGGACTTTTATCAATACAGTGAAGACTGAATGAAAACTAGTAGAGAAAGATTCCATTTTTAAGCTGCCCAGAGTCACTGAGGTCCTCCTTGTGGAGGGGGCTGAGGATTAAGACATCTTCCAGAGAATGATGAGGTGGCCATACAAGTTTTCTGAATGAATAATTAAATATCCAGTTATAATTTTTAAAGTACATATGCTATATTCATTGCACGCTCAATTTTTTTAATAATTAATAATTTAGTAGTTCTTATAATTTACTATCTTTAATCTTCATATATTAATTTGCCTGGTGCCCATGTTACAATTTTGTTGATGTAACTGCTGTTAAGACATTAGATCAGAAAAATTACTATCAATATCCAAAAGTCATAGTACAATGTAATACCTGCATTAAATTCAGAGTATTCAGATACAGGTAGTCATCAACTTGCAACCACAATTGAGCCCAAAATTTCCATTGCTAAGCAAGATAGTTGTTAAGTGAGTTTTGCCCCATTTTACAACCTTTCTTGCCATATTTGTTAAGTGAATCACTGCTGTTGTTAAATCAGTAACATGGTTGTGAAGTGAATCTGGTTTTATCTTTGACTTTGCTTGTCAGAAGGTTGCAAAAGGTGATCACATGAGCCCAGGACACTGCAACTGTCATAAATACAGGCCAGTTCCCAAGCATCCAAATTTTGATCATGTGAATGTGGGGATGCAGCAATGGTTGTAAATGTCATTAGTCACTTTTTTCAGTGTCATTGTAACTTTGAACAGTTACTAAACTAATGGTTGTAAGTCAAGGACTACCTGTTCATTTCTTGAAGTCATATTTTCTAATATTTTATTACTCTCACAATGTGGTATAAATTTTTAGTTTATTTCAGATTTCCATTAAGACATTTTCCTAGCATGATCTTCATTTGATCATGTACAATGAAATGCATACAGTGAGTGCATGATTAATAACACGTAATTTCTGGACTTTTCATAGAACTTTCTCCACATAAGTATGAATTTTGTAAAAATTTCAGCCATGCAGTCCAATGGTAGTAATGTTTACCTGATAGAAATTATGTTCAGTAAAACATATTTGTGGCTAAAAGTTGCACTTAAATGATGTCTTGATCACATGTAGCTTTTAAATATTATCCTAACCTTAAATGTGTATTTTTTTAAAATATCTTCTCAAACTTAATTGACACAGGCTTTGGGGATTCAAATGATTATTCTATCCAAAAATTCCTCTCAACTTGTTCTTATCACTTCTGCTTCCTGCATTAAATCATCATGAAACAATTGATCTGAGTTAATTACTTTATTTCACTATTAAGAGTTCTAGCAGTCAGATTTTGATTCATTTAAGAAATAATATCTAGATCATATCTAGAAGAACAACCTTCAAAGAAAAAAACCTCTAAACATAGAAACCAATTAGCCATTATACTATTCACAACAAAAGTGAAATATGCACTGTTACCTGACCTATTTCCAGACAGAGAGATAAATAGGTTCAAACAATATAAAAATCATCATGATGATGAGAAAGTGATGTAGCATCCCCTTCACCTGGTGCACTTTCGGAAAACAAAGGCTACCAAAGTGTGGTAGCAATCCTGTACATCTCTTTGCAGTGGTCTATTGGTGATCTGGATTTTTACAGACCAGATCTAGTTCCAGGAACCCTAAAAAACATTCCAGAAGAAACAAATAGTCAGAGTCTAAAAATAATCACATTCATTTTCATGATTATATATAAATCTTTGCATATGTAAAATATAAACATTATTGTGCCTGGATATAATTCATTATTCAGTCTATATATGGGACAACGTTCTCCCTTTATCTCTTTCTTGACTCCTGTAATGTGTAAAATAACATAAGTTGTGAATACAAATACTAGGTGAAAAAATCTAAGGCTTAATACTATATGTGAATGATCAAGAAATCCAAATCCTGTCAATGACTTAAGCCAGAGGATTTGATAATTATGCTCATAATAATACATCCTGAAACAGTACCTTTAACATTATTAAACAACAATATCTGCTATGCCAAATCCTTGGGAAGAACAAGACAGATGGACAAAAATGCCAAATCCACTCTAAATATCTGCCTGACTGTGCAACCAATTGTTGTTGTTGTTATTATATCCTTGCACAGTCAGCCAGAAGTTCAGACTGGATTTGGCATTTTTGTCTATCTATTGAACCAAGGACCTGGGATAGGCAGATCTGGATGTTTGTTAGTGTTACAGATATCGTCACAGGATGGAAGTTGTCCCCAGTAAAGCCGCCTTTTGTAATTGATGGTGAATTTGTCAATGCCAAAGGTGTCTGAGTGGTGCTTCAGTTGTTTAAGATTGCACACAAGATACCTATTACTATTAGTGCTACCCAGTGGTTGGATTCAATTTTTTTTACTACTGGTTCTGTGGGCGTGGCTTGGTGGGCGTGGAAGGATACTGTAAAATCTCCAGTCAGAGGCAGTGTTGACCAGTTCTCCAAACTACTCAAAATTTCCACTACCAGTTCTCCAGAACTGGTCAGAACTTGCTGAATACCACCTCTGGTGCTACCCTTGTTTGCCTTTGCCACAGTCGTTCTATTTTTATTTGTAGGTCTTTGTATTTTGTTATCTTCTCCAGTTCTTTCTCTTCTCTTCTGCTGTCTCCAGGACTGCCACATCCACTATCCAGACTTTTTTGTCTTTCTTATTGACAATTGTTAAGTAATTCAGGTGTTATGTGGCCGGGCTGTTATGTGGCAGGTGCCTGTCTTTGAATTCTGAAGTCCCAGAACAATTTAACTTCTTCATTTTCTATGGTTGTCTCTATTTTGTGGTCCTACCAGTTCTTTCTTGAAGGCAAATGATTTTTTTTGTAGATCTTCCAATGCACTGTTATTGCTACTTTGTTGTGCCGCTGCTTGTAGTCAATCTGTGCGATCTTCTTGTAGCAGCTTACCAGGCGATCCACTGTTTCTTCAGCTTCTTTGCATAGGCGGCACTTGCTTTCTGTTGCTGTTTTCTCAATTCTGGCTTTGTATGCATTTGTCCTTAAGGCTTGGTCTTGTGTAGCCTGAATTAGTCCCTCACTGTCTTTTTTCAACTTTCCTGCTCTTAGCCATTGCCAGGTCTTGTTATTATCTGCTTTCCCTGCTATTTTTTTTAATGTACTTGCCATGTAGTGCCTTGTCTTCCCATACCTCCCTTCTGTTCTTCATTTGGTCTTTCTTGTAGACCAGTTTTGTCTCTCCAGCAGTCAGTAAGCCTTCCTGGAATACTAACTTCAGTGCATCTTCTTCATTGTCCTTCAGATATTCTTCCAAAGCCCTTTTTTCTTCTTCAACCATCTGATGTACTTGCAACATTTCACACCCACCTATTTACCTTGGTAGATAGAGTCTGTCAATGTTACTGCGAGGATGAAGGATATTATTCATTGTCATTATTTTTCTGGTCTTCCTATGCATTGCTTTTAGTTCTGCTTGAGTCCAGTCCACTGTTCCTGCTGTGTAACTAATGACTGGAATAGCCCAGGTGTTGATTGCCTTGATGGTATTTCCTCCACTGAGTTTGGACTTTAAATTTAAAACTTTAAGATGAACAAGTCAAGTTCCTGTGGAATTTTTGGATTCAAACAGACAGACATCTTTTTTTACCAGTCCCAGACTGTGAATTGAAGATTAACAACAACAACAATACCAACAACAACAACAATAATAATAAACTGTAGAAGAAGAAAAACAAAGTTTGAATGACTATGTGAATCAAAGTACAGAAAAATTGCTGCAGGCTGTGAAAATGGAGAACATTATAAAAACAACAGAAAAAAGGCAGAATATAAGGAAAAGCAATTGGATGACAGATTAAATGGGTGGAGAACCAAAGCTTTGCATGGACAGCACTTGAAAAACATTGAAGGAAAATGTGATAACAACTTGACATGGGCATGGCTTAAGATGGGAACCATCAAGAACAGAAGGTTTAATACTTGCTGCTCAAGAACAAGCACCACAAACTAATGCCATGAAAGCAAAGATATAAAAAAACCATTGACAATCCAAACTGCTGACTTTGCAATGACAAAGTTGAAACTGTTTCTCATTTAATATGTGAGTGAGCAAAATTGTGCAAACTGATTACAAAACTAGACGTGACCAAATTGCTAAATTAATCCACTGGTCATTATGTAAAAAATACGACTTTCAAAAAGTCATGGGAATATAAAGTAGAAAAAGTTGTCGAAAATGAGAAGGTGAAGATCTTGTGAAACTTTCAAATACAGACAGATCATCATTTGTAACACAACACCAGATATCACAGTTTCTGAAAACCAAAGTGTACAATTTATTGATATCACTGTATCAGGAGAAACTAGTGGAAGAAAAAGAACTGGAAAAAAATCATGAAATATTGCGACCTGATCATCCAAACTATGCGATTATGGATGAAACATGGGACAGTGATACCCATTGTCATTGGGGCACTTGATACCATGTCCAAGGATTTTATAAAATACATCAAGAAATTGCAGCTGCCTGCAATAACACCACTGCAAAAAACTTGCGCTACTTGGAACATTGTACATCTTTTAAAAATACTTGTCTGATACCTAGGATGCTGGTAGCAACACATAGCAACCATTAGCGCCAGTCATTTATATTTGTGATACATTTTTAAATGTTCAGTTGACTGAGTTTCATGTTTAATGAATAATAGTAATAATAATAATAATAATAATAATAATAATAATAATAATAATAAATTGAGCATCAAGTTTCTAACTGGATAAAAAGAAAATGAAACCTAATTTATCCCAATACTATTCAGTATGCCTCTCCATAGCTTTATATCCTTGAAAGCCATTCTTGCTTCTATCACATCCATACATTAATTCATTCTTTAAACTTGTTATTTCTGGGGTTTTTTTCAGAAATTCATCAATTCCATACAATCTTGGTTTTCCTTTCCTTAAATCCATTTTTTCTTTCTTTTTTTCTGCATATATTTGTTCTTAATTTGGGTCCTCATTCATTCCTAAGCCATCTCAACAGGTTTTTTTTGCATGAGTCACTCATTTTTACATTCACATTCATTCATCACCCAGGCATTCTTGATCCTCTCTCTTCTTGTTTTACCACACACACATTTCTTAAGTAACCCATTGTCACATCATTGAGCTTGCCTTTATCTTTCTCCTGACATACCAAACTCTCACTTCCATATAAGAAAGTGGACAGAAGCACATTTTTATTTTGACAAACAGAATAAATGCGAGTTTTTAAGCCTTGACTAATGCAGAGAGTGCAACAAATAATGGAGCACTTGGATATCATTCATTAATAGTAAAAGGCAAGATCAGTTCTCTATGATGTGAAATTATAAGTGCTGTACATATAAAAAGCTTTTCTCAAAGTATCTGGTCCTGATGGCTTAATGTCCGTGATTCACTTGGAAGCTCCAGTAGTTTCAATCACAACCTTGAATGACTATTAGGTATTTAGGGTTACATTTAGACCCATTGCTACTTTTCATCCCATTTCCTTTATCATCCAAGTCCCATTATTAATTGTCATACATTTCTCAGGCTAATTAGGGATTAGGTACTTTCAGGGAAGTACTTATAGGCAAACTCAATTTATACTAATATGAATAGAATGTACCATTTCAACAGGTCTCAAGTGGAGAAAATCTCATTGGTTGGTGTCCATATTTTTCTGCTACATATCCAGGTTACAAAAATCCAACTGACCACTAGATGGCAACAAAGATATGTCATTAGATTGTTACAACTCAGTTATGGTAGTAATATTTGCGTGTATCTACAGGTCTCTTTATCGTTATCTATTGTTTAAAGCAACCCACATATGGAAGAAAAGTTTTCAACTGGCAGGCTGAAAACCACATGCCAGTATAGTAAGCCATTCAGTGTTTGCTACATATAGACTGACTACAAGTTTATCCCAGCACCTGCATGTTAGCTGTTATTAACTCAGTAGAATTTCCTTTTGAGTAGATACACAGAAGAATGTGCAATTCATTATTTTCCTCTAACAACACAACTGCCGTTTCCCTGAAAATATGACCTATCCAAAAAATAAGCCCTAGCATGTTTTATGTGTTCATCTAATATAAGCATTACCTCCCAAAATAAGCCCTACTTAGGAGCCTGAGTAGCCGGCTGCCTGTCCATTCTGTCTGGTTGCTTGCAGATGGCCTGGCTGCAGGGGCCTGAGCTAAGCCAGTGTGGGGTGTGTGGGGCAGCTCCATCCCCACACCTCACTTTGTGATCACAGCACCAGCGTGTCGCTTGGCCTCCTCTGTTGCAGCCGAAGAGGTCCGGCAGCCATGTGGGGTCCTGCTGTATGGGGCTGCTGGAGCCACTGCCATGAGGCAAGCCAGGTATTGGGGCATGGGTGGCCCAGCTGCAGGGGTCCTGAGGTAAGCCAGTGCAGGGCACATGAGGCAGCTCCATCCCTCCACCTCATGTAGCAGCACTGGCACATTGTGCAGCCTCCTGCCCTGTCACAAGCAAGCAGAAGTGGGCCTTCTGTAAATGGGGAAACAATAAGACACCAAAAATAAGCCCTAATGTTTATTTTGGGGCCCAAAAGAAAATAAGACTCGGTCTTATTTTCGGAAACAGGGTAGTTTTACAACTGTATCTTCTTGAAAGTCACTTGATTAAGGTACAAATGCTTGATTCTAAAGGAGATTTATAATGTGGGATGATTGGGTGTCAAATTTTCAACCCATTAGACTTTATTTATAAGCATAGCAAAGTTTAAACAATCTATATATGAAATGCCAGTGCGGAAAAATCAGAGTTCACAATTCCAACCCCCCAAATCTGTATGTATAAACAGAGATTTTTGGGGGGTTTCTTTAGAAAAAAAACATTTTGTTTACAATTTAGGATTGAAATTTTTAATTATTTGAAATTTGGGCATTTTTAAAATAAGGAACACAAGTTTCACCTGAAAAAGGCATCCAAAAGATGTGATTTGATTCCATCACAGACACAACCAACAATAAACATGTTGCTTGTGGGATCAAATATGAGAAGCTGCTTCCAGCAAAACTCATACTGGTAGCAATGATGACTGTGCACTTGATTAAGGTGGGGACAGTTATCTATGTTTGATCCAACTATAGGTCTATCTTCCAACAAAAATTCCAGGGTTTAAGTATGCAAAGTATCTAGGACATTGCAGCTAGATGGGGATTTCTGGGAGTTAAAAGTTGCCAAGGTTGAAGAATACTGCTAGAATAAAACAAGTATTCAAATGTCTATTGGTTCCCAGGAACCTATTCCTCTGAGATTCAATCATTACTAACAATCAATCTCTTGAGACCCTTCCTCTTGTAGGATAGAGCTATTGTAATTTTCAATTCATCTACCTTTTTGAAAGATCCTCCCATGGATTGTAAATTGCCTGTGTGTACAGATTCTATGTAACTTGAAAATAATAAAGAAATTAAGCAAACTTTTATTTAGGAGTCTGATTTTCCCCATTTTTGCAGCTAGAAGGGAAGCATTACATTTTACCTTCACAATACTTTTGGAATGACTGAATAAACTGCAGCCTCATTGCCCATATGCCACTCAGCTTCTGTCTTTTTGTTTACACTGGGAACACAATGGAAACCATAGTCCTTCCAATGCATCATTTATAAGTGTATTCTACCTTTGAATGTAGGAACAGAATCGGCTGTATGAATGAGCCCTGTGAATATTGCCAAGACACTGTGCTTTGTTCAGCATTATTCTTCACAATAGATACCACACTTTGGAAGTAATTTTTAAAAGGGAATCAAAATAGTGGTACTTTTAGCCTTTGTTTCTTTTTTTACCACACTGCATTCTCTGTCTCTCATTCAGCAGCTTCTATTATACTGGCAAATTAAATAAACCACTCCATTGCTAAAGAGGCTTGGGCAGGCTGGGGAAGTTATGGCACTGGAGAAGTTGCACTAAACATTTACTATGTGTGTGTTTTTTATTTTTGTTTTTTAACCTCAGGAAAAAGATGATCAACTGACATTAAAGCTTCTTTTTCTTTTTTCCTTTC
Organism: Naja naja; assembly: GCA_009733165.1. Lineage (NCBI taxonomy): Eukaryota > Metazoa > Chordata > Lepidosauria > Squamata > Elapidae > Naja > Naja naja. The sequence goes on along the minus strand of CM019153.1, from coordinate 23,283,348 downwards.
TCTTTTGGGCAAAAGTAAAAAGGAATACTTGAAAAAAAAATGTGTTTATCTTCAAAATCGAGAGGTCTCGCATCTGGAGTCCTGAGAAGCTGCGCGGTGTGCAGGTAATGAGCTCGAGTTTTGCTTTTGATCTCTCCGTCTTCAGGCCTTCCTTTGCCGCCTCCCCTTTCGCCCTTCCCGAGCGTTCAGCCGGCTGCAGATTCTGAAGGGAAAAAGTTTTTCTTTTAACGTGAGAATCCAAACCCCGTTTATCTGGTGCAAAGCGGCTCTTGCTTTAAATTGCGGACGCTCCTGCTTAAAAGAAAACTCAGCCGGTGTTCACCCAGTTCCTTTTCTACTTTTCCATTTTCCAGAAAAGGTCGTTGGCTAAACAGCTTGCCTCTTCCCGAGCCCTGTTATAAGGTTGCCAGCATGCAAAAAGTGGGAGATGCGGAAAGAGGGCGAGTTACTCGTCTTCCGAGGCTTTTCGTGCAGGCTGACCCTGGAGATGGAGCCCTGGCATCAAAATGGACCGGGCGGCAAAGAAACGTAGCGCGTCGGAATTTAACTACCCACCCCACCCCCATCAATCGTTTGTGGAGATTGGGCTTGGATTCAAGCCGTGCGCGTTTGGGCAACGAACACCCGCAGTTGTGGGCAGTTGGAGGAGGGAAGCGGCCTTTTTTTGTCAAGGGCGAGCTCGAGTTTGTACAAATCATAGATTGCGGTGGGGCAAAATGGGACGGCTCGGCCGAGCGAAAGCAGAACGGATCGGCCTTGTAGCGCGGGCTGCGTGTGCTCGACTGGAGGAAGCGCGATTCGCGTGCGGGGAGTGAGAAGTGTTCCTGAGGGGCACTCCCAAAGCCGCGCCAAAACCGAGAAGCGTCGCAAGCCCCCTTCCCCTTCTAAACGAAGCGTGTGGAAGGAAGGCCGAACTGGGAGGGAGGGCGGTTAGGGGGAGAGAATTGCCTTGCTGTGGTGAGCGGTTCGGTTCCTCCGGGCGATTGAATCCAGCAACGGGTTGAGGGGGGAGGGGGGAGGAAAAACAAAATCAAGTCTTCTCCCCTGGAAGATTTTGAAAAAGCCTGGCTAGGAATGGCAGCCATTTCCTTGGAAAGGCCAGGAACCGAAAAGCGAGCGAAGGGACGCAACCATTTAGGGCTCCTACAGCGATCCCCGCGGGCGCGAAGCGCTGAACCAAAGCAGTAGGAAGAAGCCCCCAGGCGGGAGTCCCCTTTTCTTATGAAAGGAGGCCGGGAGGGAGTGGGGGAGTTGGGGAAGCAGCCCTGCTGAAATATATAGGTATTCGTCCTCTGTCCTCGCCCGCCCCACGCACGCGCGCACATAAGTGTGTAATTTGTCTCGGGAATTTCAACTCTTTCGACTAATAACTCTGTCTCTCAGACTCTCTCTCTGGGTTTCCCCGTTAAAATGTTTCTGAGATCCGTGGAGAATAGAGCCGGGCTGAGACGAACGCCAAGATCAGGATTGCCCACTGTGGCGTGACTTTTCAACCAAAGAAGGTTTTAATGTCTTCGCTTGCCCTGTCGAGTCTCATTCGGCCCGCATTGTGCTGGAAGGGTTGGGCCCGCTCGTGACAGGACGGGGGTTAAATGAGATTACAAGCTTTAGAGGTTGTCAGCAACCGCCGCTGCCTGGGGGATGTTAAATCGTGATTTAATGGTCAGCTTTCTCTAGATCGTGCCAGAGGGAATCTGTTGTTTTCAGCAACTTAATTGGCCCCGGGTTTTCAGGCGATTCCCCCCCCCCCTCATTCCCTTGGTTAAGGGGGTGGCGGAGCTGACTATCAGCTTTTGAGGGTGAATTATTTAAAGCGGTGCATACACACAATGGAAATTGGGAGGCTGCGCGGGCGAAGTGGGGGCGGTCTGGAAAGCTGCGCGGGGAAGACGGTGGGTGGCTAATCGTTCCCCTTTGCTCGGTGAAAGGAAGCTTAACGGCAAACCTCGTAATGGGAAGACGAGCTGGAAGAACTGCTCCAGCGATCCTGCATGGCAGTCAGAATAATGACCCTTTCCCTATATGTGAAGTGCAACTTCCCTCCCCTCCTTTCTTGTTTCAGATTAGTGTATTCGGATTATTGCTCTTTTAAAATAACGATTAAAAAGTTTCGGCCCAAAGAGAAACTACAAATTACACAATATGATTTGGGAAGGTAGGATTTTTCTTCTTCTTTTAACCCCCCCTTCCCCACCAATGGGTTTCCTAATATGAATGATGTGTCTGCCATATCTTGTATAAGAAACTCTGGACATGTTCAGAGACTTTCTCTGTCTGTTACGACTTCATATGGTCCTTGGGCCATGGAAAGTATCAATTTTCTACTGACAATAATCCACAAAAACTATGCATATTTTATGCTGTGACAAGAAAATATCCTGATTGTCAAGAAAGACTAGGTTTAAGGAAATACATTTATCAGATTGTAGTGAAGAGTTCTGATAGATGTCAGTCCTTTTACAGTACTCATTTTACAGGTTTTAAAGGCAGCCATATTAGTTCTCTTGTCTCACTGTTGCAGGCTTATGCACATTAAAAGACTCTTGGAGATCTACTAAACATCACCTGGCAATGTTAAGAATTCCCAATGGCTTATATTCTCTTTTTTCCATTTCCCAATTATTAATAGCTAATACAAAAGGATATAATTTTGAGAAGAAGAACACCAAGGAAAGTGAATGTGTGATCCTTTCCTCTAAATTGTTTTGAACTTAAATTCTTCAACATGTAAACACATTTATAAAACCCTTGAATAGAAGGGTTAGTGGCTTTCCTTGGTGGCTTTCACCTTATTCCTTAGTGGCTTTCACTTTAATTGGTTTTAATAGTGGGTCTTTAATAGTGTTGCCAACTAACAAGTTTCTCCCAAATATGACACCACTGTCCCATATAGTGAAATTGGGACAGGGAGTTGTGGGTTCCTATCAAGTTGTTTTAAGCATATAATTCATATGTGTGTCACAATTTAACAGTGTTTTGAATGCAAGCATAGGATAGAATGCAAGCATGGAATTGGCTAGCAAATGTAGTGCCTTAATACATATCTTTCCAAGTATGAATTAAGAAGGGAAAGGAGGATACATAAATAATAAATCTTCAGCACTTTATATTAGGATATATATGCGTTAATAAGCAGACTAGAACTGTGTTATGAAAAAAGCACAATTAAAAATTCTTGCAAAATTTCCAGTCAAAGAAATAGAAATAATGACTAAGAGAAAGGGAAAATGAAAAAAATACTCATTCAAAGAACAAATAAAGAGAGAATATGCTTTGTAACAAGCCGGGCAATGTTAGTATCAGTTATGCATGAGGTAAGGGTCAGTCCAGAAAGTTCAGGATTAGTAAATTTAATATCCTGTCAAATTTTTCATGATAATGAACCCTGGCTGGCCTTTCTGGCTTAGCTGGCACAGCCACTTTGATGCTGTAGCTTAAGAGATAGAGCTGCTCATTTATGGGCAAGAAATTGCACAGTGTTGGCATGTGCTGAGCTGGTCAGTTTGGAAGCATGTGAATGCCTATTTAATTGGTTTAAAGTTTGAATATGAAATGGAAATATGAAAAGGAGGAAGATTCACATATATTTTGTTTTAAAAGTGTTTAGCTCTTTTTAAAATAAGCAACATCAAAATGTCAAGATTCCCTTCACTATAAAATTAACATTATTTGGAACAGTCAGTCACTTGGGGCTGCATCATAGTTATCTTAAGAAGAACATTGTAGATTTATACTTATAAAACCATGGTTTTTTAATATATTTTTTACTTTTTGTTTTTCATTCCTCAAAAATAAAATAATTAGCAGGATAATTTATTGCTGTTGTTTTAAATTTGTAATTATTTGTACGTTTCTAACAGTTGAATATACTATTCAATTTTTAACAGCTTGGCTACAGTATTCAGTATTTTATGAACTTGATAATGAAGATTTTTAAATATATTTTCCTTCTATAATCTATCTCAAAGTTGGATCTAAGTTTGAAATGCTTAATTCCTGTAGGAATGATGAACATATAATTAAACACCTACACTGACCAGCAAGATATCTGAAGCATAGTTAAGAATAAAGTACCGTACATTTTGCTGCAAGATATTCAGTTTCTTTTATGTGAGATGTCTTCTATCATATATTAGTTTACTTTAATTCTTAGCATTTGTATAATGCTTTAGACTGTTCAGTGCCCTGCTAACCTCACCATAATTCTTACAACAATGCTATTAGGACCATATTTTTAGTCCCAAGTTATAGAGCAGGGATATGCTAATAGGATGTGTTGCATAAAGTCACATGCTGACTTCCAAGAGTTAAGTCTCATCATTGTTTTTAAAAAGGCAAGTCATTTCATCAGGACTATACAGTATTTATTTGGAATCATTTGCTTGGATTTCTTGATAAATACTCTTTGAATGAAGTTGTTTGGCATTGTATGTACTTGATAGTCTCATTAAGTTTCCTGGGATTATTTTTAAATAAACGTGAAGGAAATAGAGCAGGATGCCCTGTAAGTAATGTAGATCCAAGGGATTTCCTCTTAGCCACAGCTTTGGGTTCCCAGTCCTTCACTGTGATATTCACGTGATCACGTGGGTGTCCTTACAATTTGCTGCTGAAGAACTTCATCTTTTCCCTCACCAGAGAAGCAATGCCAAAAGAGAGAGCAAAGCTGGTGCTTCAGTGCTTGCCCTTCTTGTTTATCTTCCCATACCTGTACTCACAGTGAAGAAAAAACAGTGCTATTGTGCAGGGCAGCAACAAAACCACCTCAGAAATGGTGGGGGGAGGTCAGTTAGCAAGGCACCTGAGCTAGAAGTGAATTGGTTCAGATGTAGAACACCTAGGGAATCTTGTGGCATCTTGGAGTGCTGAAGTAGAGTTCTTGTGTGGAAGCGGCTTTATCTTAAATGAGCCCATTCAAGAATAATTCTGAGTAAATGGGATTTGTTTCCCACAAAAATGTGCATAGGACAAAATCATAATGATGGTAAGGATGCTTCATGCAGTTGAAAAAGGTGAAATGAACATGATGTTTGTAATAATCCATACTGGCAATAAGAAAAAGAGTGCAACAGTATTGCCATGTACAATCAGTGCATTTAAAATGTAAGTCAAAGAGGTGGGAAAAGCAATCTGTGTTAATAAATAAGGCTGTTATCAATTACAGTGGTTCCTACTATCCTGATTTAGGAGTTTCTGAAGCTGTAGGCATGCAGTTAAAAATATACACTTCCTAACTGGAAATAAAATGACAAAATGAAAAGAAGAGAAGGAAAGTTCCTGTGCACTTTGTTCAAGGTTCTGCACCTCTCTAAGCAGCTGTCACATCCGTACATTATGGTACATTGAATCTGAATGAGGCTCTCCACATCAAAACCTTGCATCCATTATGATATCATCTCCTGCTCTAAGCTGTAATGCTTATTAATTCTGCACCCATACTCTCCAAGCTTCAGCAAATGTATTCCATCAGCCTAGCATTTAATTTAATTAGTACAGCTGGGCTCTCATTCTCCTTTCTGTGTCAGAGGTATTGTCAGCACGTTCTGCTATAACACAATTACTGATTGCTTTTAGATAGGCTGAAATATGATTAGGGTATTGGGTGACTGTATCATAAGCCTTATTAGATTCATTTGAAATCTGGAGATAAATAGGAAACTTTTATTTGCAGTGTAATGAGATTATGCTTATTAGGCCAAGGCCTCACAACCTTTTGCAAAGAACATAGTGTATTGCTAGGATTATACTCTGGAACCACACTTTTTGCTCACAACCTCCATCCAATTTCTCTGTGGCTTTGAGATTTAACTGTTGTGGCTCTGCACGTATTTGAAGATTGTTCTCTCTCTTAGTAGTTATCCCTCTTAAGGCAGATAATCTGCAATTTTTGTTATGAAATAGATTTTATTTATTCACTTCCCCTCTCCCCCTCCAAAAAAAATCAGAGTCCTAAGGAGCTATTTTGCTTGGATTCTAATAGGAAAAAATATTAATATCTTGCACAGGATAGTATTCCCTCTCCCGCATCCCGCTATTTTACTATCCATACTTAGGAGGGGGCATTACCTTGGATAATACAGCACTTAATACTTAAATTTCATTGTGTAGATCTCTATGAAAAAACATTCAGGAAAAGTTTAATTTATTGAATGTTCATGATATATTCCATTTGCTATTTCATATGAATGTTAAAAAATAGAATTTCTTAAATGGGCTCATATTTTGTAATTTTACTTTATAAATTTTATATAATGAGGAAATAATTTTGAAGCAAGAAATTTTATCCATATTTTTTCAGGATTCAGCATTGTAAGTCTTGATACAAACTAATGAACATTATATCACTAGGGGAAACAACTCCTTTGAGTTGGCTTCTGAAGTCCATCAGCCTCAATATTGACCAGCATATATTTTGATTTAACTTGGATTTATGAAAAAATAATTAAGGAGGGTCCTATGTTTCCCCAGCTAGGTGGCAGCACTTAACTGACAGCTAATCTGGAGAAGACATCAGGGTTGGACCTGCTTAGCACTAAAATGGAATATTATTCGTAAATATTAAATCTACGTATAAGCTAGACTGACAATGGGGAGACAAATATTATTGCTAAGAAAGTCTCCTGGATGCCATGATGCCATCTGGAAATGAAATTTCATTACATACAGCTCTCAAAGGGTTACTACCTCCAATAATAACTACATAAACATGACTAAATAAATAAATACAAAATTATGCATATACCCACATATATTACAGTAGAACCTCTGGTCACAACCATAATTCATTCCATAACTGACAATTTCTTCATCTTTAGTGTTTCGCCTTCTGGTCAGGGGTCATGTTTGATCGCCACCCAAATAGGTGTTCGTGACCATTTTGTGAATTTTTTTGGTTGGAATCCAATTTGGTTGTGGTCAGAAGCATTCGTGACCAGAGGTTCTACTGTATATGACACAGAAAAAACAACACAGTCTAGTTCAGATGTATACATGTACATGGAGATAAAAATGAATCTTGTGAGATTACCAAACGGATGGCATAGGGAACAAAGCTGTTACAGAACCTGATAGTCCTCATAGATACTTCAAAACCTCCTTCCAGAGGGAAGCAACAGAAACAGGCTGAAATGGGTGTGTAGGGTCTCTAACAATGTTTAGAGCTCTAAGCACATAGCGCATATAAGCCGTATGCTGAATGACGGGAAGCGAACTTCCTATAATTTCGGCTTTCCTTACCACTCTCTGTATGGACCTTCTATCTAAAGCTCACAGAAATATACAGCATTATGTGTCAGAAACTTCCAAGAATTGTTATACTGAGTCATATTTATATTTGAATAAATCTCCCTTGCTTTAGGAAGTAAGATTTGTTTTCCATCCTTTTTGTTCTGGTTTCAGATTAAAACTTAATACACACCTACCATTATACTGCTCAGCAAAAATAAATTTCTTGAAAGCATTCACAAGAAATAACAGAATTTAAAAGTATATGCCAAAGTTGTATTGGTTAAAAAAAACAAGATACAGGTAGTCCCTGGTGCCTATTCAAAACTACAATGGCACTGAAAAAAGTGACTTATGATTGTTTTTCACACAACCACTGCAGTATCCCCATGGTCATGTGATCAAAATTCAGATGGTTGACAACTGGTTAATATGACAGTTGTAGTGGCCTGGGTCATGTGATCAGCTTTTGCAACTTTCTGACAAAGTCAATGGGGAAGCCAGATTCACTTAACAACTGTGTTACTAACTTAACTTCAGTGATTCACTTAACATTTGTGGCAAAAGAAAGGTTGTTAAATGGGACAGATTCACTTAACAACTGTCTTGTTTAGCAATAGAAATTTGGACTCAACTTTTGGTCATAAGCCAAGGACTACCTGTACTGGAAATTAATTTGAGACTTGGATATAAAAATAAATTTTCTTAGTTCATAGAATCATATTGGAAGGGACCTCAGAAGTCTTCCAGTTCAACTATGTACCCAGGGCAGAAACCCTCAGACAAATCTAGTTGTATAGGTACAAATAGCACTATTTTAAAAAAAATATTTGCAACTTGGTAGTTTTCTAAGATTTTCACAAAAGAGTATTATTTACTGTTATTTATTCACTTTTTTTCAGGGGTGGGATGCTACCCATTGGCCCAGTTCTATAGAACTGGTAGCTCTGAAGAGCAACCGGTTCGGTGTCTGCTGCTCTGTTTGGCCCAGCCACCCGCCCAGGCTCTTGGCTGTCCTTCATTTCCTGCTTTTTCAACCTCAGCTGCTTTGCATGGCACAGCTGAGGTTGAAAAAGCAGGAAAGAAGAGTTTGAAATGCTGTGCACCAGTGCACAGCGCTTGTCAGCTGTCCGGGTGGCACAGCTGAGGGTTTTGGAAATGGTCTACACACGTGCACAAAACACACCCTCACCAGGGGTAGGATTGCATCTGCTGGAGAACCAGCAAATCGTGCCACTGGCTGGTCCCGTCCCGCCCACTCACTCCTTTCCTGGCACACACACCATCAAACTTGCCTGCTAAATTGCTATTTTTCCTTTCCCCCCCAACCATCAGCTGTTCTGCTGTGTCGGGAGATTTAGATTAGCTAGAAAGCAGGAAATCGTTGCATTTCTTGCTTTCTAGCTAATCTAAAAGCAGAACTGAACCTTCCTTAGGACTGAAGTTTGTATTTTTCAGTGCAGACTCTGGTAGCCAACTGCAGATAGATAGATCTCTATGTGATTCTGTGAGCAACTCAGTCTGCCTGCCTGTTTTGCCTGATTTTGGGTAAAAGTTGCTCTTTTTTAATAAAAATTTCAATATTTACATAAATATTTATAATATTTACATACAAGCCATGCCCAGCCAGTCACATGACCATCAAGCCATGCCCAGCCAGCAAGCCACACCCAGCCAGTCACATGACCACCAAGCCACACCCACAAATTAAGCCACACCCACAGAACCGGTTGTTAAGAAATTTGAATCCCACCTCTGCATATTTTGAGGGGACCTAGCCTTTCAAAATGATACTTCTTTTAAAAAATCAGACAGTATATAGAACTTAAATTATTATAGAAATACAGCTGTTCACGCAATCCTTTTACATTTTAAAGGAAAGGCCGCAGTGAAGGTATAATTTTTGAAGTCCTTTTGCCTCTTTGTCAATATTGATTTAGAAGTAAATCCCAATGAATGCAAAGTAACTTATAACCAGGATTAATAGGTATGTATAAACAAAATCAAGTGTAGGTTATCTGGAAGAGAGTTCCATAATTTGAGATTATAACATGCATGTTTATGTCATTTCCAGTTTAACCAATTTTATTAGCGTGGCACAAATTAGATATAACAAATATGGATACAAGTGGAAATGGTAGCCTAGTTTAATTCTATATAATTTTTCTTCAAATATAAGTCTATTTTTGCAGAGCTAAGCATTCTTAAGTCCACTAACAAAATTAATTCTATACCAGCTAAATCAGGAATTTAATCAGGTTTTTCAATTTTTTATTACTGTAATATTCTCCTTTTTTCTCTCTCCTTTTTACGACACTGTAATCCCTTAATTTGGGGTAGAGTTGGGGTGACTGGATGGAACTGAGCATTTACTAGTCAGATGCCCTTCCTCACACCACATGGAGTTCGCAGCAGATATTTTTTTGTCTTTGCGCCCTAGGATAGAAACATCTGCTGCTTCCCAGGATTGGACTCTCAACCTTCCGAGTGGGAGGCGAGCATCTTTAGGTCACCATGCCACTCCATTACTTTAATAAGCTTTATCACATTAATTTTAAAACTCTTTAAGTTAATTATTTAACTTAATTGTTAATTTTTATGTGTGTCTACATTTGGTATATGGGTATTTTTAGAAAAGAGAAAATTGTAGGGTGGCTGTAGCCTGCATGTGCTCACAGCTCTTATCAATAACAAGGATTAGGAATGAGTGTCAGAGGAAGGAACTTTATAAGGATGCCTTTTCAGAAATGGGTATTGTTTTATTGGCTATGTTGCTAATTGCTGAATTAGCAACATGATACCCATTTTCTGAGACTTCAGAACATGATGTCAACATTCAAAAAGGTTATACATCCCAGTTTTAAACTGTTAAAAAGAAATGGATAGATGGATGGAAAGTATAACCTTCCATAATAAATGTCCCTTTCTTACTGAAATTATTTTGGTTGCTGCCTCATAATATGCAGCTCAGCTTCAGCTGCTAATCCTATAAATTACAGAAAATAAGGACAGGATGTTTACTAATAAGAAAATGAGAAAAATGAAATGAAATTACAAGATTCTTCTGCTACATTGTATATATTAGAATCAGTATGAGACTGACTTGAAGGCACAAAAACAGAAACCAGAATGAGAAATGGTCTTCTGGTATTGTATTCAGGATTGATGTTCTACCAAAAGTTCATGTTTTAGAGGAGCAAAACCTAACTGCTTTTACAATGCAAGTGCTTGATTTTCAAGACTCCCTATATTTCTAGTCAACTTGCCAGCTTGTTACATGTAAGTAAATGCAATTACTCGGACAAGGATACCCAGGCATGTCCATGTGTTTCCCCATTTGCTTAACCTACTATTTATATGGAATAGTCCACATTTTCTATTTAGAACTTCAGCATTTGTCCAGATCTCAACATTGGAGATGCATCCATTTTGCACATCTTGCTGAAGGGACTCACAAGAATGTTGTGGAGAACAACAGCTGACTCTGAAACTACCCCCTTGCTTAAAACTCCTTGTGATTCTGTTGACAAAATTGCTATAGCTATGACTTATAAATAAAAACTAGTATCATCCTGCAGTTTAATTCTCAGTATAAGCAAGAACAGGCCTTGAAACTTGGTGACCCTTTATCTTGAGATGGAAAACATAATAGAGCTTTCTAGAGAAAATCTGTTTTTTAAATGGCAATGGCAAACTATACAGTACAATGCATGTAGGTACATTAGAGACTGGATAACATGTTAGATTCAAATATGAATGGACTGACTGTACAGTAATAGCACCACTATATTTCATTTAAAAGAAAAGCAGTAAATACATATTTTATATCTTAAATATTTTCTTTCTGCTCCTTTCTCTTCTTTTTCCTAGATCTATTATAATTTTGAAAAATCTACTTTAACTACCATATGATGGAAACATTTTGCTCAAATTAAAAATCTGTTGCATTAATATCTTAGCAGCCAGTGACGGAATAAGGCTGTTTTCCTTGCCAAAAGTCAAAAGGTTATCATTCAGTCAAAGAATGCCAGCAGTGTTGTAGAATAGAAATATGGAGAACAAAGCTTCCTCACCTTTTTCTGAGTAGGAATAATGAACATCAGTTGCCAGAGAATCCCCAAGTACATAGAAGTTGCATATCCTGTGTTTTATTAAATAGGTTAGTATGAGATAGTGTGCTTCATAAATGAATAAAGATATGGACCTGTGACTTCCATGCATATATATCAACACAACCACTGAATTAGGTAGGTTTTGCTTAAGGATATGACTATGGACTTTATCTCAAGTTTTGAAAATCTCACGATGACCTCATTCACATTATGGGTTTTTGTGACATGTTACTGGCATAGAAAAGGGGCCAGGTTAATTTGATGTATAGCAGCTGAGAAACATTTTGGAAATCTGTGGAGCTCTTGGTAGAATGATCTGATTTAATATACAATATATTTTCAAATAGACATAACATACAGTCCTTTTGCCAATTGATTCCAGAAGCCATCAAAGTATGTAAAAGACTTAAGGAAATCAAAGTCTGAACTAAAGTCCAGGAAAAAGAGGCTCAGGCTCAGAGTCCAGAAAAACTAGGAAAACAAACACTTGCTGCTGATCCTGTGTTTCTTATTCTATGAATAAAGACAACTTTAGTCTCTGGGGGGATCAAATAAATATGGTGTTGCCTAATGCCCATGACATGTTTATTGTCAAATTAAAACAAACAATTTTATCTTTGGCCTATTCTAAATGAATTAGAATGCAACTGAAATAATAGCTGGCTCTCCTAAAGCTCATTAATTAAATGAAAGTGTAACTAATTGTTATATGTTTGTTTCATGTAGACTGAAAGGTAGAATCACAACAGACATAATTAGAGTAATTATTACAGTCTGCATTTAATTCTGAACCCCCAGGGAATATTGAATTTTCATTCATGGAAACCATATTCCTTTCTATAAGAAATACAGCATCTCCCACTTAACAGATATGTTTTTCATAATGCCATCTCAGGTGAGATCATCCTATTCTATTCTTTGTCACAACAGGATTGTTATTCAGAATGACAACAGTCAAAAGATAAATGCTAACATGTATGTTCTAGTTTTGCATTTCTCATCTCAAAATATATGTGGCATATCTGACAAAATATTCTATGCCTGAAAATTTCTAAATCTTCTGAAAGAGAATATGAATCCACTTTGTCCTCAGTGTTCAGTGGTGCTTAAAGTTCAGGTTGTTTTCCCAACAAATACATGAATAAGTATAATACTTTTGACTTATTTGTTTAATTGGGTTCTGTGCTGTCCAGACAGTATATAGTTAATTGGGAATTGGGAGCTGTTCTCTTAAGGGAATGCCTCATGGTAAATGTAGTTAATGCATCATGGGAAATGTAGTTCATGTCATGTGGTCACATCTGTAATCCTGATTGGTCACTGAACTGCCACTTGGTTGGGTTGGGGGAGTTTCCTTTACTCTTGCTTGGACCCCAGCATCATGCTGGTGTCTCACTCTTTGCTCCATCATTATGAGATGAAGATCACTATACTTTCACACTATGAAGTATCTAGAACACTCTGATGAAACAGTCTCACTGTTTAAAAAAGTTGGAAGTTCCAATGGTTTAAAGTTATTAGTATAATATCAAAAGGAAAACTAACCTTTCTAATGAATGAGTAATTTTTGTGTAATGAATTCTGGCACCTGATTCTTCCATCAAGGTCTCAAAAACCTTAATATTTTGTAAATAAGTGTAATTAATTAACAGAGTTACAAAAGTGCAAATGTTTAATTATTTCAGAGACCAGCAAACAAAATATTTCATTTCCAAAGTAAATTGGAACTCCAATATATTTTCCAATCTAAACAGAACATAAATATGGAGCCTTAGTAACTTATTTTTCCAGGTTAAAAGCAAATGGACAAAGTTTGAGAAACAATGTTTGTGCAAAATATTCTAAAACAGTATTGAAGGTATATGTAGGGCAGAGAAGGTTACATTTGAGCCCAGTTGCTTGTTTGCATGTCCAGGCGTTTTCAGTGAGATATACTGATAAATATTCATATGGAAAGCAACAGCCATATGCAAACAAATACTATTACTGAGGATAAAAACATATTTGTCATTTAAATTAAAGGAATGTAAAGCTAGCTACATATATCTTCTGTGCATAAGGTCCAATTATATTTTGATATGCTATACTTAAAAAAGAAAATCAGCCTTCAGTTTTCTTTGTCAGAAAAATTTAAATGGTAAAAATTAGTTAATACAAGAATTTGGAAATAGAATCCTCAAAGAATATGGGGAAACTTATATTCATATTCCATTAAACTTCTAGAATATTGTCAATATATAGTCACCATGCTTTTATAGAAGACTTTTAAATTGTGAATATATGCAAATTCCAATACACTATTAATATAAGTATCATTTATTTCCAAAATGTTATAACAATTTAGAACAATGAGAAAAAAATATAAATACTTATACTTACTTAGAAATAACACATGTATCTTTTTCCATTTGCTAGTTATTTACTTTGAAAATACAAGAATTGTCTCTAATTTGCTGGGGATCTGGTATTATACATAGATTAGGCATTTTATTGTTGTTGTTGTTTGATGTCAGTGGACAGGATCTTAAATTTAGATCTCTCTTCCTCCCCTTCTCTCAAAATTATTTTTTAATTATCCTCAAAAAATTCATCCACTGTTTACAGATGCTGTAAAGACTGTGAGCTTAACAGCACCAGAAAGAATCTTGTGAGGAAGCCAGGAGCTTAACAGCATCAGGAAAATCTAAAATAGTAGAATAAAGATGGTATCAGATTAAGCATATTGGGGGAGGGGATCCATAAAATAATACTACTAAAATAGTGAGTCTATTGACTGGATGCATTAAATAGATTCTTTCTCATAAATTTTATTTGGACTTATCATCAGTAATGATAATAATACTTTTCATTATGGTCACAGACCAGCATTACAAATAAGAATTAATCATCATCATCATCATCATCATCATCATCATGACAAGATAATGTAATAGAATTAGTACTGGATTGTCAGTGGGCAGGCAGAGTCTGCCTAATTTTACAGGTAGTATAATAAAATAAAAGTTAGTAGCATGCAACTATCTATTATTCCTATTGGTTCATATATAAATGCACTCATGCTAATTCTTTCTAAAACATTTAGGTATTCAAATATTAAAAGTTAAAAGTTAAACCTAGTATTATATAGTTTCTTTCTAAATATATTTATGTGGATATGAGGTTAAAGTTGTCATATGAAGGCTTTAAAAACTTTATGCCAGTCATAGACAAAATAAAATACATTTGCAAGCTGAGAAGGACATTTTGTTCTTATAATGTATATCTAAATAGCTCCTGTCTTATAATGGTGACTTTCTAACTGTGCTGTCCAGCCAGTTTAGAGTTAATGGGATTTGAGATAGGTAGTTAGGAATTGAGAGCTGTCCCCTTAAGGGAATGCATCATGGTAAATGTAGTTAAGGTATCCTGGGAAATGTAGTCCATGTCATGTGGTCACATCTGTAATCCTGATTGGTCACTAAATTGACCCTTGTTGGGTTGGGGGAGGCTCCCTCACTCTAGCCCAGGGGTGGGCAAACTTTTTGACTCGAGGGCCACAATGGGTTCTTAAACTGGACCGGAGGGCCGGAACAAAAGCATGGATGGAGTGTTTGTGTGAACTAATATAAATTCAAAGTTAGATTACTTCACGTAGCCTTCTGGGAGAGCAAGAGAACCCTCCGCTCTTTCAGCTCCGCGGGCCGGATAGAACAGCCGAACGGGCTGGATCCAGCCCCCAGGGCGTAGTTTGCCCACGGCTGCTCTAGCCTGAACCCTATACCATGCGGTCACTACAATCATCATCATGAGGACGAGAGTTTAATATCTTTCTACACCACAATTCAGATATGCAAAGGATTGGACATTAAGAAGAACCTCATCATAAATGTAAGTTGACAGGATGCCTGATGAACCAATAAAAAAGACTTTGTATGGATGCTTTGTGGAGTTGATCTGTCTGCTTTATACCATCCAGAGCGTAAGCAGAACACTAACAGCATATACTTGCACATAAAACACATTACAGCTCTTCACTGATATTATCAGCAAAGTCCTGGAGGTAATTCATAAGGCTTGATAAATTACTTTCAGCATGATTTCTTAGTAGTGTATTAATATTATTTGATTTTATTAATTTAATATTAGCTGCCTCCAATCAAAAAGAATGTGTTGACTTTTATTGGTCATATTTGTGCTCAGATCTTTCATAACAAAATATACAGGTTAGAAATATACAGCTTTTTTCTCCTGGAGCTTCCTTTAAATGATACTTACGTTCAATAAGAAAAGGAAATAAGTTCTACGGCAGTAACAAAAAAGAAAGTAATCCAGCAATTTCATGAGTTTGATTTAAATAATAAAATGGGCATTAGTAATATTGGTATTAGACTATCAAAAGTAAGAAGTGATTTCAGCAGTGCTAAGACAATGCTATACAGAGTGCTGTGTGTTAGACCAGATTCTGGTATATAATACATTATATACCAGAGTCTCAGCTGAAACTGTCAACTTGGGAGTTTTGAGTACTGAAAATAGAAAAAATAGAAAATTTGAATGAAAACAATCTAGCAGTTAGTATTTTGTCAGTTACCTTTAATCCCTGAAGTTAAGGAGTTAGGTGAGTGTGTTTGTTCTTCTCTTCTGGGTGAGAGCCGGGAGGGGGGGGACGACTCCCTGCTGGTAGGTGAAAGTGACTGGTCAGGGTGCTGTTTGTGCATTAAGTGAATATATTGTGAGTGTGTTGGGGGATAAGCGGGTGTTGGATGTGAACCCTCTGCTGCACTGAAGAAGGGGGTGCTGTGAGCTCAAGGGCACTGGGAGCAAGTACTATAGTGCCTATCAGGCTTGCCTTGCTGATTGTTTGTCAGCTGGAGGAGGTTCCCCTTCTGGATCAGTAGAGTGTGGAAGACGGGGGATGGAATCGTTCATAGGGACGGCAGGGGAGGGCAGTTTATTTTGTGGTGTCAGGAAAGGAAAGATATGGGAGGCAAGGGGGAAACCATTGACAGGGAACGCTACCTCGGTATTTAGTACAGGTTTCATGTTCTGCCCCCTGTACGCACTCATTTACCTGGTCAGCAGATCTGTGGGGCCCTGGTTTTAGGCTTCTGCTTCTAAATATCCAATATCTAATTGCTTGATCTAATAGCTAATGAGGCTTGCCTTGCTGCTGATTTTTGACTCTTGAAGAGAAGGCTGATCTGGCTTGTATCACTGAGGGAGGTGTTCTCCTCTCAGAAATGTGCCTGGCGAGTTATCAAGTATGGCATTAGTCTAGATTTCAGGGCTGGGGGGCAGGGAGAGTGGCTGTTGTTATCAAAAATCTCTGGCTGCCTTCAGGTCCATGGCTCCACATGTGCCCGACTGTGAGACCCTTTTTAAAAAGTTGGCTCAAGGGATCATGTGAGACTGCTGCTGCTGTACCAGTCTCCCTGCTGTGTGGTAGCTCCACTCACTGCAGAGCTGGCAGTGGAGTTCCCCAAACTTACAGTTTTGGGAGACTTCAACCTGCTATCCCTAGAGGTAGGGGTCGGAGGTTGCCCAGGATTTCATAGAAACCATGACTTCCTGTCCCAGTTTATCTAGGTCCCAACTAGGAATAATGGTCACATACCTGATTTGGTGTTCTTATTAGAGCAGTGGAATTGGTGGACCTGTCTTTGGTCCTCCTGTCATGGTTAGATCACAGTCTGGTGGCAATGAGCTTCTTGAGAGCTGCAGGGAGGCAGGACCTATTAGACTGGTCTGCCCCCTGGGTGACTAATGGACCTGGTTGGGTTCCAGAAAGATCTGGGTATTATAATTGTGAATCTGCTGCACAATCCTGCTGAGTTCTTAATCACTGCTTGGAATAGGAAGGTGACTGAGGGTCTGGATAGGATAGTGCCCATGTGACATCTCCTCACCCACAGATCTTTTTGTAGACCTCATTATCCTATTTTTTCATGGATAATATGTTCCATGGTATATGGAAGAACTGAAAGGAATGAAATGGATGAAAAGATGTCTAGAGAGCCACTGGTGGAAGACAAGGAATGAACTCGATTGAATGGGTAATAGCTGCTATTAAGGCCTGTCTCAATATGAGGGTAGTGCATCTAGCCTTGTTCTACTTGCTTTTTACCTCTCGGCAGCCTTCGATACCATCTAACATGGTCTCCTCCTAAAGCAGCTTCAGTGGTTGGGAGTGAGATGACTTGATACTTTCCTAGTTCATTTCCTTCTTTTGTGACTAGTCTCATTTGGTGTTGATAGGTGGCAAGAAATAAAGCCCTCGTCTACTGCTTTGTGGAGCCCCACAGGGGATGGATGGGGAGCAACAGGCTGAAACTGAATTCTGGCAAGACCAAGTGGCTCTGGGTTTGGTCCATGGAGAATTGCCACTTCTGGTCTTGGATGGGGTAGCACTGCCACAAATAGACCCAATGTGTAATCTAGGGGTTCTTCTGGACTGAGGGCTTCTGGTGGAGGAGCAGGTAACAGTTGTGGCCAGTAGGACCTTTGCACAATTGTGGGTTGTGCGCCAGTTATGCCCTTTCCTTGATAAACAATCCCTACTCCTGGTCACTCATGCCCTAGTTATCTCCCGTCTTGACTATTGCAATGTGCTCTACAGCCAACACAGTTTTGTGCAGACCTTGATGTGCACATATGTCACCTCTCCACAAGAGCTGCTGCATAGACTGCCAATTTGCTTTTGGGTGCAATTCACTTTAAACGGGATGGGACAACTCGCTGTAGCCAAGTCGCTGCAGCCAACTCGTTACAGCTCACTCACCACCGCCAACTTATCGGGAGACAATTCACCACAGCTAACTTACTGCAGGACAATTGAACAATTCAATGTAATTATATAAAATAAATAAAAAGTTATTTTAATTTTTGTCATTCATATTTCATTTTGTCCCTCCTTTTGCATCCTTTAATGATTATGTTCCACCATTTCTTTGATATTAGCATAACTCTTGTCCCACAGTGAGTTGGCCATTGCTATTTGTCCCGCAGTGAGTTGGCCACAGCAGGCCGGCTGTGGTGAGTTGGCCATGGTGGCTGTGGCAAATTGACATAGACCCACCTTCATGACTTGGGACCAGATTATCTTGTCTCTTGCTGGTCACATCCATGTGACCCATTAAAGCAAGGAGGCAAGAAATGTTGTGGGTACCGTCCCCTAAAGAGGTACAGCTGGTGAGACCCAGAAGAAGGGCCTTCTCAGTGGTGGCTTCTTCCCTTTGGAGTATCATCCCTTCAGAAATTACACTGACCCCCACTTCAACACTCATTTGTAAGGCCCTGAATACTTGGTTTTGCCAGTGATCCTGGGGAACCCAGAATGGAATGGAGCCCATCAAATGGTTTGTTGGCAGCGGGGGGGAGGGGCATTATTTTTATGTATTTATTTTTTGTTTATACTGTGTGTTATTGCTTATAAGCTGTCTAGAGTCACTGTGAGTGAGTAGGTGGCGATAGATAGATAGATAGATAGATAGATAGATAGATAGATAGATGATAGATGTCAAGAAGGGAATATGAATATATTCTGTTCAACCAAATCAGAATCTCTGTTGTCAGATTTTATAAGGATATCTTACAAAAATGAAGAAATAATGTGGCCTATAGGTGGGAAAGCATGGATACAGGAGGGCAAAAAATAAAAAGGTGTTATGATGCAAATTCACTCTTTGTTCTTGCATTATTTTTATATTTGCATTTATGCATAGAAATAAATGCACTTGTATTATGATATTAAATGCAAATCTACCTCCCGTTCTTGTGGATGCTCATATGGAGAAAGACTGTACTCAAGTTTGCGAAATGATTTTTATCTACTGTATGTGCTTCACATCAATAATTCAAGATTAATTGTGGGCTGGAATCCTAACAGTGCCCCTACAGAAAGACTCTAGTAGGATCTGGTGAGTACAGAACTTTATAATCATCTTTTAGAAACATTTGGTTATTTAGGCATTTTTCTCAAAAAAAGCATGTATTAATTATTCTGTAGTCTTCATTATCCTATTTTTCATGAATAATATGTTCCCATCCTGTATTGTTTAGAATGTGTTTGCTGCCAACATCAAATCATTATTTGCATCTGGAGGATGCCATATTACTTAAGACAAACACACAATGGAAAAACACTTAGTAGGATTCTTTACTGATTTTGACACCTCTGTTCCTTTATTTATTTATTTATTTGTTTGTTTGTTTGTTTGTTTGATTGATTTATGTCCCGCCTCTCTTCCCCCATCGGGGAACTCGAGGCGGCGTACAACTACTAATATGACAAAATCCTTTAAATCCAAACTTGTCTCAAATAATTTACAACTGGGAGACTAATATTTATGCAAGAGAAAAATATGAGACTCAGTGACCTTAGCCTACCCTGATGTTTTTTCTAGAATTGCTATCCTTTGGGTAGAATTAATGCTGGCTGGATTGATCCAGTGAAGGGGAAGTTGAATGCTGAGCTTAACAGAAAAGATATTTTGAGTCCTGAGAAAGTAGAAAGCATGAGAAAGAAATTCAAAACAACTTTGCCTTGATTGTGTTAGGTATATGTTGAAGTAGAGAGGTCCAGTGACAGATTTTCAAAATTCTATTGTAATACTCTTAAGTGCATTAAAGTACATCCCAAGACATCTAGTAAACCCTATTCATTGGACTTACCTATCTTGAACAACTAACATTAATTCACTATTAATCCAGATGACATCTTTAGCAAATTGTTCTTTTTGTATTTTCAATTGTTCTCCTTTTAAGCAAAATTTCAGCTCTAGTCCTAGTGTTATCAGGCAATGTTCTATTGAGGCATTCAGTAGTTGGTTTTTTTCCTTACTATTGCAGCTTCTGCATCTGTTTTTACTTTCTGTCTAATATAGTTTAATGTGAGTGATAAATCTGTTATTACTTCCTGTCCAGTTTCATTGAGTAAAATTAATGAAATGCCTCTTAACTATTAAGGTTCTGTTTTATTCAGACATAGGCCTTTAATCACCGCTTTCCATTCTTATTTGCAGTATTTCTTTTATAGCAAATTAATATTATTCCAATATAATTTTTAAAAAAGGAAAGGCGTTGAATCCCATGGAGACTAGAAAATACCTTACTTAAAGACAGAAAGCTGCTGCTCAAGGGATCTTTGATGAATTATACTGACTGAAATTCTGTATTTACTTTGAAATAACTACTATCTATTTTATTGGGATCTAGTGCCTATTTATCTATCTATCTATCTATCTATCTATCTATCATCTGTACATTTATTACATTACTGGTGTTATATTTACTTACATTTTGCCTGTTTCTTGCTCTGGATATACTAAGACTACCAGTACTATTGTGGAAATACTGGTAGTACTGCAATAGAGATATTTTACCTTATTGGAAGGCATATAATTTTGCTTGTTTTCTGTAAATACTGTGGCAAACCAGGCTTTCAATTAGAAATGAGACTTCCCTTCCCTAACTTAACATCACCCCCCTATGTAGTGATAGCAAGTGAAATCAGATTGAATCAGTTGACAGAAAAGTATTCATCAGTCAATGTATTTCTTTTCCTTGCAGTTCGTAAAAGGAATTGGTGATTTTCTGAAGCAGATTTTGGGGTACAAGGAATTTCAGGGAGGACAAAAAAAGTCCACAATATTTTTTATTGTCTTCAAAGCTCTTTAGAGCACAAATCACCTGATTCAATTTAATACCTTGAATTGCCCTGGAGAATTGATCAGATTTTATTCTTTCTGAATAATGTTATATTACATTTCCTTTATTAGTTTATTTTAGTGTATTTGAAAAAAGTATAATGATTCAGGGGATTTTCTTTTTCCTCCTTTCAAAACATGTGGCAACCTTCTTCTAAGGTGCCTGAGACATAAAGTTTAAAAGTGTTCTTAACTGAGTTCAATCTTGGTAATTGTATGAATACAACTTGATAATAGTATGGTAGAATTTTCCACTGCCTTTTTCTGATTTTTTTTCCTTCAAATTCTATTCTATAACCCTGAAATTTCTTGAAGGGTTTCCATCCAAGTGTTAACCTGGCCCAAATAAAGTATACTACAACTTTATTAAACCATAAATAAATTGTATTAACCTGGCCCAAATAAAGTATACTACAACTTTATTAAACCATAAATAAATTGTGTGTGGCTTCTGATCCAAATTTGGCAATTTCCAAAAATAGCAACACTATATGACTAACTTTTCTTTTTCCTTCAAAAATGGTAGCGTAGTTTTAAAAAGTGGCATCTGTAGAGAGTGCTAAAAAAGATCAAGATGACATTTGTGGCAATATGATGAGAGCCCTGCTCCTTTTGTATATGTGACATTATATTAGGGGTAGAACTTCTATCATGCTGCCATGGCCACAATCTTGACTTTTGGGGTGCTCTATATGGATGCCACTGACAGAAAATAACATAATCACAAACATTTGAAAATTCTTAATATTTTACTTTTAATGCATTTTGCCATAAGTGATACAAGTGTGGATTTGATATTTTTAACAGTGGTCACATTTGCCAAACTGTATTTAGTATGGTACAAAACAAATTGTTGATATTGTAATTCCCAGAATTCCTAGATAGGATAGCAAAAAAAAAATTAGAAGGCTTCTGAAGAATGACAAGCTTGGAGATATTGCAATTGCACTAAGCAACATGTTTTCATTTATTGAAATATATTCAGTGCTTTGATCTAGTGACCTTCAAAATCTGAAATAATCTCATTTGTGTCCATACTGCTTATCACAGAACATAGCTTGATTGCTAAGGGTTTTGACTTTACTACTAAAGTCCATCAATCCAAACTCCCCATGTGTTTATATTCAATTACAAAATACATCAAAATAAAATACCTTTTTCACCTTTTATGTTAACACAGACAGCTAGCTATAAGCATTTTGCTCTCTCTTGTTTTATCTGAATGTTACACTTCTACACTGAGTCTACCAGCATAATTTGGGAATTCAGCTCCACATTCTGAATAGGAGCTCATTGTTGATAATTCAGCATGCTTTGTTAGGCTAAAACAGTATAGACAGTTCAAAACGTACTTTCAATTGGTTTGAGCAGATAAGTCATGATAATAAGCAAACAGCTTATTATAGGCTAATATTTACAGGGATTGGTCTGATGTTTACTGTTTTTAAGAACAGAGATGGCATAGTTACACATATTATCTACTGCTTCTACACATATTCTACGGCTAGTTCCTGTGTCTGTTTGTTCTGGTAACTGGTTTAACAAGCAACAGCTATTGTTGTGATTTAATTATTTGTATTGTGTTTGAATTTTTTCCTGCCTCATGGTTTCTTTTTCTATCTGGGGAGGGGAGTCTTCCTTCACTGCTTCAGTGGTATCTGGCACTGTCCTTTTGGGGTGTACTTCCAACAGGCAGGATGCAAGCTTGGCACTGATTTTTTTGCTGCCTTTCTGGGGGGCATGTGACCTTTCCTTAAATCTGGATGATTTCCTTAGGATATCTTGTGAGGTGAGGGAGACCAGCTGGTATCTTTAAGTGGTGCAAATGGATCTAAAGATTGCTTCTCCTGGGTGTGCTCTTTCTGGAGAGCTTAAATGACCTCTCTGCTAAAGGGTTTCACTTTATGAGCAAGAGTTGGCTGCTGATAGTTAACATTGCATTTTAACTATTTTAATTCCTCAAGGTAACTTTGGCTTGCAGATATTTTTAGTCTAATGATTGGTATTTAGGGCAGCTTTTTGCAAGCAAAGAAGCTTTTGTATTTTTGTACAGGTAATCCTTGACTTACAACAGTTCATTTAGTGACCATTCAAAGTTACAATGGCACTGAAAAAAGTGACTTATGACCATTTTTCACACTTACAACCATTGCAGCATCCCCACGGTCATGAGAGGCCAGGCGAGGAGAAGCGCCCCTTGATGTGAGTGATGTCAAGTTGGCCACTCCCACCCAGTCACATGACCACCAAGCCACACCCACCAAGTAAACCATGCCCACAGAACCTGTTGTTAAAAAATTTGCATTCCAGCCCTGTATAAAACCCTATAGTGCTGGCCCACCTGAAAACCATCATGGATCCGCTGTTAGACTCCTTGCAGTTTGCCTACCAAGCAAATAGATGGACAGATGATGCTGTTAATATGGCTCTGCACTACATTCTATAACATCTTGAATCTCCAAAGATCTATGCAAGGGTCCTCTTTGTAGACTTCAGCTCAGCATTCCAATCGCAAAAGATCCCTCTGTTAAAGTATTGAAGTTTGCAGATGATACAACATTGATTGTTCATTCGAGACAACAACGAATCTGCATACAGACGGGAGGTTGAACAACTAGCCTTATGGTGCGACCAGAACAATCTTGAACTAAACACACTCAAAACCATAGATATGGTGGTAGATTTCAGGAGAAACCCTCCCCTACTATCACCTCTTATAATACTAGACAACACAGTATCAGCAGTAGAGACCTTCAAGTTTCTAGATTCTATCATATCTCAAGACTTAAAATGGACACCTAACATCAAAAACATCATTAAAAAGCACAACAAAGAATGTTCTTTCTGCACCAACTCGAAAGCTCAGATTGCCCAAGGAGCTGTTGATTCAGTTCTACAGAGAAATTATTGAGTCTGTTATCTGCAGCTCTATAACTGTTTGGTTTGGCTCTGCAACCAAACAAGACAGACATGAACTTCTACGGATAATTAGAACTGTAGAAAAAACAGTTGCTACGAACCTGCCTTCCATTGAGAATCTGTATACTACACGAGTCAAAAAGAGAGCTGTGAAAATATCTACAGACCCCTCACATCCTGGACATAAATTGTTTCAACTTCTATCCTCAAAACGATGTTATAGAGCATTGCACACCAGAACAACTAGACCCAAGGACAGTTTTTTCCTATGCCATCACTCTGCTAAACAACTAATTCTCACAAAACTGTCAAACTATTTACTAAGACTCTTATTACTATTCTTCTCATCCTTCCTATTACCCATCTCCTCCTACTTATGACTATAACCTTGTTGCTTATATTGTTTTTAGTTTCCTAGTATGATTTGATTGCTTATTTAGTATCCTATGACTATCACTAAGTGTTGTATCTTATGATTCTTGATCAATGTATTTTTATGTATACTGAGAGCTTATGCACTGAAGACAAATTTCTTGTGTGTCCAATCACACTTGACCAATAAAAATTTCTAAATTCTAAAATAAGCACAAGCGCAACTGGTTATTCTTCAATTTCATGTTAAGGTTACACACACACACACATACACCCTTTCCAGAAAAACAAATAAGAGCTTATCTACCCATAATATCTATGCATGTCACAGCTTTATTTATAGTCAGCCCACTATAAAGGTAGTCTATATTTTGTTAAGTAGTTTTACAGTATTCTGTCTTCTCCTCACACATTAATGAATTAGGAACTAAGATCCAGCCTGTTAAGGCAACAGGCTGCTGTGAGTTCCCTGCCTTAGTCATGAAAACCATTTGAATGACTGGGTCAGTCAACTTTCTCTCAGCCCAGCTGACATCATAGTGCTGTTGTGGGAAAATTAAGAGGAGGAAGATATGATGGATATGTTCACCGCCTTGAGTTATTTGTGAAAATAATAAAGGTGGGATATAAATAAATGAATGAATAATTAATGTGTCATTCATGATATGGTGATAACATAATCAGGGGACAGCATTTGTTTGGCTTCTATTAGCTAATTAAGATTGCCCATGAAATACCTTTGGGTATTGCTAATTGAAGACATCACAGCTGCCCCCATCCTCTACTTTTGGGGTGCTTGGGGGCTGGGATGACATTTACAAGAGTTATGCCAGTTTATTTCTACTCCAGTAATAGAAAGAAGGTGACTTCCTGCGATTTTGCAGACCTATTTTCAGAAATAGTCCAAGTGGGTGCAAATCTGTTCTGCACCAGTAATCTCTGACTTGGGCAGCTTAAAAGGGGCCAAATCTTTGGTCCATGATGTGTATCTGCAATTGCAAAATCTTGCCTCTCACATACTGGGAGTATTTAGTGATGTTTTTTTTTCCTGCCAGGGCTGACCTTGGGTTGGACAGGAAGAAAAGCCAGGAGAAGCTACCAATCATTGCCCTTAAATTGTTCTGCAATAAAGCTGTATGAACAGGACCACTCATATGCTTCATTACCAATGAAGATTAGAGTTTAGCCATCAAGGCAGTACAAATTATGATGGCATATTTTCTGTTGATTCAAGGACTGGAAGAATGCAGCTGCTAAGAATTAATTTTTAAACAGTTAAAAAAATCTGATGTTTACATTGGAGTGGGTAACTTTCTGCATTTGTTTAGCACTGCTCACAAATGATTTAGGCCAGGGGTCCCCAACTCCCGGGCCATGGCCACAGCCTTTTTGAAACTGGGCCACAAGAGAAATGGGCAAGCACACGCATATGAAGCTCCACTTGCGCGAGTGGAGGGTACTTGCATTTGTCAGTGGTGGGATTCAATTTTTTTTACTACCGGTTCAGTGGGCGTGGCTTGTTGGGCATGGCACTGTAAAATCTTCAGTCAGAGGTGGCATTTGCCGGTTCTCCAAACTACTCAAAATTTCCGCTATCGGTTCTCCGGAACTGGTCAGCACCTGCTGAATACCACCTCTGGCATTTGTGTGTGAAGCTCCACTCACATGAGTGGAGGGTGCTTGAGTTCGCACGCAAGCACAAGAACCCTCCTCTTGAATGAGTGGAGCCTTGCACACAAGTGCAAGCACCCTCCACTTGTGCACGAAGCTCCATATGCACAAGTGGAGGGTGTGCACATGCCGCTCTCACAAATGTAGCTGTGCATGCGTGTGCACCTAATGGTCACATTTCCTCCCCAAGCTGGGCCACCCAGCTGGAAAGGTTGGGACCACTGATTTAGACAAAAGATAGAAGGGGACTCATCAAATTTGCAGACACCAAGCTGGCAGGAATAGCCAACACTCTAGAAGAGGCTCAAGATACAGAAGGATCCCAGCAGACTTGAATACTGAGCCAACATTGTGCTGCAGCTGCCAAAAAGCCAATGCCTAGCTGCATTAACAGAAGGATAGAATCATGAAGTGTTAGTATCACTTTATAATGTCTTGATAAGATCACACTTGGAATGTTGCATCCAGTTTTAGTCACCACATTACAAAAGCATGTTGTGACTTTAGAAAGAATCTCACAAAAGAGCAACAAGATGACTAGGCTAAAACATATGAAGAACGATTGCAATCATTGGGTATGTCTAGTTTAACTAAAGGAAGGACTAGGGGTGACATGATAGCAGTGTTCCAATATCTCAGGGCTTGCTACAGAGAGAAGGGAGTTGAGCTATTCTCTGAAGCCTGAAGGCAGGACAAGAAGCAATGGATAGAAATTAATCAAGGAGAGAACCAACCTAGAACTAAGGAGAAATTTCCTGATAGTTAGAACAATTCATTGGTGGAATGACTTGCCTCCAGAAGTTGTGGGTGCTCCAACACTGGAGGTTTTAATAAGAGATTGGACAACAATTTATCTGAAATTATATAGAGTTTCCTGCTTGAGCAAGGGTTGGATTAGAACACCTCCAAGATCTCTTCCAAGTCTGTTATTTTGTTATTCTGCTGAGGTTCAAGTTGAATCATTCTGTCCTCAAATCTGAATTTGCAAGCTTAAATTGCATGATGCCCTCTTCAGATGTCCAGATCATACTGAATTTTGGCTGGTCTGCACATACTTATTAATACAGCACTGACTTGTTGGTATAATGTTTAAAAAGACCAGTGTAGAAAGAGTTGTATATTTCATGGTTCTCTTTAACAATAAATACTTGACTCTCTAGAAAATGGCACATCAAAAGTTCTTATAATACTATTTCTCCATTCTGCAAATATACTAAACTGACTGCCTTGAGAGAATTACTACACTGTAATATTCATATGAATTAGCTCGAGAATCAATCAGGCAGTAAGTGTAGATGACATAGAGCAGACGTGGCAAATACTGAACAGAAAGACTAATTAATGTAGTTTTATTTGTTACAGTCAAAGGGGAAAGACTGATTAATCATGGGATAAATGCCATCACAATATGATTTGTATGTTGTCCCTTCAGACTTGCAGATTTCTAAGTATATCTATATTGCTATGCCACAACCTTGTACAAGGCAGAGAAATGAAAATTCTGCTCAAAAACAAAACAAAGAAAATAAAACTTCACTTTGGAGCCATGGGTCGATTCTTTTGAAGCTAGTCCCTGCTTCATTATGCCCCCTCCAGTTTCAAAACAATAAAAGAAGTTTAAGGCAAAATTTTATGCTAAATCTTAAAATTCCACACATTTTTATTAATACGTGTCAAGATGTAATGCTACATAAAAAGGGATTTTGCCTATTGATTTCTTTCAATGCCAAGCAGGCTTGACATCTTGGTTTACACTGTTATTTGCAGCAATTTAAGTTCAGCAAATTTCAGCCATAGGGACCACATTTGCATTTCATGAACAGCTTTTGGTGAATACATTTTATACAATCACACTGTTCCATGAAAACAGCAGTGGTACTGGCAGCATTAAAGTGGCTGGTAAGGATGCCTCTTCCCAGGCCACCACATAGCAACCACTATGTTTCTAAGGACAAATAGCTCCTTTCTAAGCCTAAGCAACTGGATGAGAACATCAAAACATGTCTTGTTCAAGCCCTCTAATACCCATTAGTGTTAGAAACTGTTACCTCAATCATAGCCCTAATTATTAAGGTAATTAGAAGTTATAACACTGGCAATATTAAAGGGAGAACTCCTAAAGCCCATTAACAATGTTATTTTAAGTGATCTGGCTGTGAACTGTTCAAATCTCTAATTACATTATATGTCTATCTTAAAGGGTGATGCAATTAAGTGATGGGAGAGGGAATTAATGTATAGTGACTACTGTGCAACACTTGTAAGTACTATTTTCACAGAAAATCAGCTACAGTAATGTCATTAATGTCATTTAAAACCTTTCTCATACTTAACGGTATACAGTATGGCATGAAAAAGAATTTAGTTCTTAATACATTTATACTTGTGTATATATCAGCATAAATATTTCATATACAAATATGTTTACTACAATCAAGCCTTGCTTCCTGGACCAGTATTTCTTACACTATGAATTGAATTTAGCATTTATAAGCTAACCTATTTGGAAGAAACAAGCCTATCCACAGCAAGTATTTAACAATAAAGTTATCTGCATTATCTACAACCTATACATATTATATTACAGTATGCACAATGATAAAAGAGGCTACAATTTCCATAGCTTAGCTGTAACGTGGATTTGTGTTGATCATTGGAGTAAGCTACTCACTTTATCAGTCTGACATAGAATACAAGGTAATAAATTCTTATATCTTCTATTTTGTGTTTCTGAACTCTATATCTTCAGGTACTGGTAATTTTTAAAAAATTCTTGCACATATAAATTAGCAAAAATAGTAAAATTAAAGTTGACAGAAACACAACAATTATCAAGAATAATAATGAATGAAGCCCTAACCTGAGCTGTGTCCATAACATGATACTTTCTAAAACAAGATGCTCCTGAATATTTTTTTCTTTCTTTCCATACATCTTCTTTTCATACAGCTGAATTGGCTATTTATTTTCTTAGAGTATTGGACAACTGCAGTAAAATTTCCAAAATTCTTTAGGGACAATAATAATAACCCCCAGTGAGGCACTACCTTGACGTGGGTTGTGGGACTTATGTGCTCTGAGGAAGAGAAGAGGTTCAACCCAGGTCTGAGGAGCCAGACGGAGAGTGTCTCTCCTATAAAACACATGGTGAAATGTACCTTATAGAAACATAGATCAGTCATCATCCGGGTCAACAAGGAGCACACTAGGCATTGGAGTTCCTGGGCATCTGGCAAAAAATGAACCACAGGACTCAGGACTGTTGACTGAGCAAGCAAAGCCAGCAGCTATAGAACTACTGGAAGGGGAAAGGTTATTTACCTATCGCAAATATGCAGAGATTAAAAACAAATAAATAATGATCTGCTATATATTACATATCAAGCCCAACAAAAAGGGGGGAAATGTGACAATCCTGGGAAGAACAGCATCCAGAATAAGAAATAACAGAACAAATTAATATTGATTTATAAGATAAGTATTCACAGAAACAGAATTGGAAGGAATTCAAAGATCTATGCAGGGAAAAGAAAGCAAAGCCTTGCCAGAACTAACTCAGATTGTAGAGGCAAACTAAAGAAAGTTGGCACTAGAGCAAGTCAGCATAGCTATTGAATTGTTTTCATTTGGAAATTAGGCACCCCCTCCTCTGCCTCGGAAAGAAAAAGTCCTCTAACTAAAGAAGTAGAAGAATTGAAACAAAGAATAAATGAGTATCCAGAACAGTATAGAAACAACAGAATAAGGTTGCCTGAATTGAAACTTGATTCAAATAAACCGCTAGGACATACATTAAAAGATGCCAATGCTGTAATATCAAATATAAGCACCAGCTCACTCAAGAAAAAAAAAACCCAACTAATGTACAGCACAGCTGCAGTTATAACTAAACATCTGGGATGCAAAATCAACAAAGAAGAAAAGCCTATGGTGCACCAATAAAATGAAAAGAACAGGCTGGAAAATAAGATCAGCAAGCTGAGATCAGATGCAACCAAGCTAGAACATATGAAAGAAAAGAAGCTGAAGGACAAGAAAATCAAGGAATACCAAGTCAAGAAATATCACTTAGAAATAAGAAATAAGGAAGAACAAAGAAGCACTAGAAATAATAAAGCACCAAATAAAAGCTATAGCCCAGCTTGAATGGCATATAGGCAGAATTGCCAATTTTATTTTTTATATATTTTATTTGATTTGTCAGTTGCTTATAATTTCAACCCAATCAGAAGCATTTCTGCCAATCCATAAATGGAGAGCTGCAGTGAATCAGACAAGGAAAAACTGCCTTTCTGGACACAGATATGGCATAACCAAAAAAAAAATAAAACAAAAACACAGCTTGGTTAAAGGAAGT
This sequence comes from Naja naja, assembly GCA_009733165.1. Taxonomy (NCBI): domain Eukaryota; kingdom Metazoa; phylum Chordata; class Lepidosauria; order Squamata; family Elapidae; genus Naja; species Naja naja. The sequence goes on along the minus strand of CM019153.1, from coordinate 23,253,010 downwards.
AGCAAAGAATAAAAAAGAAGTTGAAAGAGATTGTAATAACAGCAGAAGTAGTGAAGAAAAGAACAAGGAAAATCCAGAATTGCTCAGCACTAGGTAAAGATGAATTGTCTGAGTTTTGGTTGAAACATCTGACTGGTCTATGTACACTTGTTTCCAAGCAGTTTAACAACTTACTACAAGGAAATGAAATTGAAGAGTGACTAGCCTTGTGGAACCAACTGCCCGTGGGGCTCCATTTGGCTCCGGATCTCTGCTCTTGCCGCCACGATCTGAAAACTTGGCTGTTTGAACAGGCCGGGCTGGACTGACCTCTCGGGGAGGGGGGTTTAAATTGATTTTATGTGGGCTTGTGGTGTTTAATTTGTTTTTAATGTATTGTTGTTATTTTTAGCTGTGAGCCGCCCCAAGTCCTTTTGGAGAGGGGGTGGCATACAAGTCCAATTATTAAATGAAATTAAATTAACATCTGGCAAAGTCTACCTGCAAAAAATGCTGTACCAGGCAACTACAGGCCTATTACCTGCTCACCAACAAATTTCTAATTGCTAAATGATGGGGCAATTGATGCAAATCAGCAGATCAGCTCCTAATTGGCAATATGATTTTGAAAAACTGCAAGAGTACCAATAGCAATGGGCACTTTGGGTTTAATGGTGGGATTAAAAAAAATTTACTACAGGTTCTGTGGGTGTGGCTTGGTGGATGTGGCATGGCTTGATGGGTATGGCTTGGTGGGCATGGCAGAGGAAGGATACTGTAAACTCTCCATTCCCTCCCCACCCCACTTTCCAGCTCCATTCTCCTGGGCAGGGCAACCAAAGACCCAGCCAATCAGCTGGGACTCTGGAGGCAGAGAATAGATGGGGGCGGGCCCAGTCAGAGGTGGTATTTGCGTTCTCCAAACTACTCAGCATTTCTGATACCGGTTCTCCAGAACTGGTCAGAACCGCTCAATACCACCTCTGCTTGGGTGCAATCCCAAAACAACTGGAGCACCACTTGAACACCATCAGCATTGATAAAATCATGAGTCAATTGCAAAAGGCAACTTTATTGAGAACATCTTAAATCCTGTGACAATTCCTTTAACACTATCAAACATTCACATCTGCCTCTCTCAGGTTCTTGGGAAGCACTCAATAGAATAAAAGTGCCAAATCCAGTCTGAACATCTGGCTGACTGTGCAACAAACCATAAAGACAAAAAAGTTTGGATAGAGGACATGGTAATACCTAGAGACAGCAGAACAGAAAAAAAAAGAATGGAAGTAGGTAACCAAATACACATACAAATTTATTGGACTCCATTATGCCTGTATAGAAAAGGATTGCCTAAGACAGCATTTAGCTGAAGATGTAAGAAATAAAAGACAATGCTTCCTTAAAACATGTGTTTTATAATGTCCTATGCTTAGTAAATTTTGGGATAAAGTAGTGGTCTATATAAATATAACTGCAACAAAAGTTAACATTTTCAGATAATATTCAATATTATTCTTGTCTTGTCATAATTCATATTCATAGAATATGACAACTGGACAAGATAAATCTCCATGCCCTTAGCCTACATAAAAAACTTAGATTGCAATAGTGGAAAGATAAATCTATGGCCTCCATTTACTCAATGGATTGAAGATTTGATTACACATATTTTGTAGATTGCATGTAGATGTAAACTTTCTATGGATAAATACAGTATAATAAAATATGGGAATCACTTACACAAAAACAGTAGGTTAAAAATCATAATAGCTATATGTGTATTAGAAAAGTATATGTGTCTGAATAATTATTACATTAGATTATTATATAGAGAGTTGTAATAGTTTTTACAATATATATTCATTGTTTTTTTCTGTTGGATTTCCCCATTTTTAAAGTACTACATATGTATATTTTCTATGTATGTATTTTTGTGTCTTGTTTCTTCTGTTTTTCTTGTTTCTTGTGTTTCTTGTTTCTTCTGTTTTCTTCTGTTTTTCTTTTTTTGTCACTATCCAAAACAATAAAATTATTTTTCTAAATTGCAATAAATTAGAGAGATACTGGTATTGACAGAGAAATCTAAGACAGAGAGATCAGAGTGGTAACAGTCAAAAGATATCCTGTAGCTATGTCATCTTTCTCTGTTAAAGGATTTTAATTTTTTGGGTAAGAAAAAAAATAGAAAAAGCATTAACAGAAATACAGGAAGTCCACAAATACAAGGGTTGTCTAGACTCTCTTTAAAAATCTGAAAATGGCAGAACACTTGCATAATTCAAATCTCATTGAAAGGTCAAAAGAAGTATTTAGGGACACATTTGAATTCTAGAATTAATCAGAAACCATTATCCTAATATAAAATTGGAAGCATATTTATAGATTATTTCTCAAATTCATCAAAAACATAACACGCATGTATACATATGAATGCAATCTTCAGTTATATCTATTTTAAGCATCTATATTATTAGTCAATCCACTAGGTATAAATACTGAGTGCATGTTCTTAATATATTATAAAATGAGCATATTATTATATGTATATCCTAAATTCATAAATTAATTTCCTTTGGTAAAAGAAAGAATAACAGTATGGCCAACAGTACTTCACCAATACAATTTTTAAAATATGTTCTCATCTTTTTAAAAGTCTGCCAGATTGATGTGAATGGGCTGTGAATTGATTACAATTATATTTTTGTCCATTTTTGTACCTACTTTATATTATTAGACAACCCCAAAGAAAATCAGTATGAATGAAAAATAGATACTTGGAAATCAAAACTTGGAAAACAGCCAAAGCTATAAATCTGAAGGAAAAATGTGTTGTCATTTGTCATATTTAATTTAATTTTAAGCAGGCAGACTTGAATATTTACATAGTTATGAATAGTTGCCATTTCTTTTTTACAATTTATATCGCACCCTTTCATTGACATATTGAACAGATAGAAAAAGGTCATTTGCTTTTCAGATGGTTAAGTTGGTTAACTAATAATCATTCATGCCTTTCTTCAGATTTTCTCTCTAGATTTGAGGTTTTGGCTGAAAAACAGGGTTATTAAATACCTATCTCACCAGATTGCTACAGTAGGGTCTCTTAGTAATTCATTCTACCTTTTTCTTTCACCTTCTGGTTTTAAAAATAGAGATAATAATACCTTGCTCACAAGACTTTTGGGGAATAAAATAAAAAGTAAATCTACTATACATTAATACATTTCAGATAAATAACCTGTAATTGCCAGTCTAAACATTATCATTGTAGCACTGTTTACCAACTGATATTTTTTTTACTAGAAACAGTTCTGTAAACCCAGTAAATGTATTGCCCTCTTATATTACTGTTATAATATAACAGTATTATATTAACAGCCCAATCATCTGATTATTCAAAGATAAGTTACCTTGAGTTCAACACAAATTATAAGAAATGAGTGTGAATAAAATGAAGACCAAAATTACTGAAAATAATTATAGTAGCTGCTGCTAAAATAGCAGGCACATATTTCTTTTTCTTCACACACACACACATATACAGAGAGAGAGACAGAGAGAGAGACAGAGAGATGTTATGGAAGTAAATAAAACATTTCCATGTGGCATTGTCACTAGTAACAAAAATAAGCATGCAAAGATGTATATTTTACAAAAAATATAAGCATTCCAATTTTTCCATCCCCACTTCATTTTATTAAAGCACCTTATAGTTGTGGAGAAAATCAACATGATGACATCATTTTCATTTCACTACCTGTTCCAGAAAAGAAAGGGGAAAGGGCTGCTATCTCTCATAACAGCCAGTTCCAGCCTATGTCTTTATATGACAAATGATATTGATGACTATGTTGGTAGAGGAAGAAGAGAAACAAGAAGCTTCCTCACTAATAGAATCCAGCCTTTGCAATGTTGATTCTGTCTTCTTAAAATAGCAATTGAGTTTCCTGACATTTGTTGTGGTACTGTCTGGTAGACCAAAGGCATTGTCTGGACAAGTAAATTTGCATGAATTAGCAAAAGCGTGGAATTTTGCTGATTTATCTTTTGATTTATGCTCAGTAAGTCTAAAGTTCTTCATGAATTGATAAATTCCAAGCTTTTATAAAGTTTAGCATTCCATTAACATATTTCAACTTTTCCCCCCTCTTCCTATAATTATATTAATAGTAACTTGAACATTAGATCAGAATGAGACAGTTCTAGAACAAATCCAAATAATACATGTAAAAATCCTCTCAAAATACATCTCCAGCATAAAAGAGCTGTTTTTGTTCAATGTTTACTGTGGTGTTCCATGAATATGCAAAAGAAGATTTTAATAAATAACTTGTCTGAGATACTGAAACATATTTAAACATTCTTTTAAACACAAACATTTATTTGTCATACAGAATATTCCACTTTAATATTTTATTGGTTCATGTAGATTATTCAATATCAATTTTTATAAAATTCTTCAGATTTCTACAAAAATAAGCTGCAGGCCTGGAGTTTTTCAAAATACTTTCTACAATAATTCATTTGACATTTTCAAAGCTTAAAAGTTTTGCATTATATTAGAGGTTTAAAATAAGTCATAAAAATAAGTTGGTCTAGAGTATGGATAACTTATCTGAACTTGTATTCCAATAATAAGAATGATAATAAAAAACCCAACATGTTTAGATTGTGATTATCCCAAAGAAGAATTAATTTAAAATTCCTTAAACTGCATGCTTAATTAATAATTCAATAAAAATCTAAAACATTCTTCCATATAAATTAATGGAAATTTATAGTCATCTATTTATATCACTATGAACCTGCATTAAACAATTTGAAATATTTAATCAATCAGTGATATTCAATTTTATTATGGCCCTTAGCCAGCAAAGTAAGTGATATTTTCCTAGGAATTGTCACTCAGGGGCCAGAGCATCAAGAAGACAGCACACAGAAGTCTACTTTCGGGTGGCTAGTGAGGTTTGGGTGCCTCTTTTATTGGTTTAATCGAAGCGTTTACAGTGTTATTCCCATTGGATTAGTGATATCTCCATATATGGTGAAATTAATTTTAGCCAATCCTAGCAGAATTGAGCCTAGCAGAATTGAACCTTTTGGTATCTAGGGTCTGTGGCTGCCAGTTAGCTATTGTGCCCTTGGCCTAGTTCATTGCTGGCAGCCACCCGAACTGGCAGCTCTTTCACACAGCGTTCCCATCTCCTCTGTTTTGTTTAAATTTTGCAGCCTACATCTAAGGCAGGCACTGCCTCCAAGGCTCCCTCCTTTTGGCATGTCCACCCTTTGATGTTTCATTACAGGGCAGCCTCCTCGTCCGAGGAATGCTGATAGGGAGCTTTCAGGAGCACAACTGTTTTGGGGCAGCGAGGACCATCGCCTCCACGGTGGCTAGGCGATTTTATGAACTTTAGGGCTCGATTAAGGACACAAGGTGCAACAGCACAGACCAGAAGTAGCAAAATCAAGGGGCGGCTATGGCTAAGCAAGGTTGTCAGCCAGGGAGAGGTTAAACATATTTTGGTACCAGAATTGCTGTTCTGCACGTTCTTTCCTTCTCGGGCTAATCCCTCCCTTAGTTTTTCCATGGAGTCTCCCACGATACCAGAATGGTCTGCATAGAAGCAGCACTCTTCCCTCAATGCCACGCAAAGACCCCTTCTTGCAGAAAGAGTCCAAACCCTTCTATTTTGCAGAACAACCTCAGATAATGAGGTCAAGGATTGCTGAAGATGAGTGATGGAAGTTTCAATCCTTTCTAGGTCAGTGTCTATATCTAGTCGGAGAATAATATTGTTGCCTTCCAGCGACTAGGGCGGTGATGCCAGTGCTGGCTCCATACCCCAATCCCAGCAATACCGATAAGGTCAGGACTGTAACCACTCGTTTCTGGAGGCGTGGGGAGAGCTATACTGTTGCAGCACATTTGGTCCGGAGGGTAGTATAGGATTTTGGCAGGATCTGAACCTGGATGCAAAACCCTTGTTGAGAAGCAAGAGTGGGTCCGTGCAGCGCAGGCGGTGAGCCCTGTGGAACAAGCCCACCAGGGGCCCTGGGAGGAAGAAAAAGTCTTTAAAGCTGGCGGTAAAGTTTGCTCTGTGCTTATCAGAATTGTTGTAGGGCTGCCAGACTGGCACATAATGTGTCCCATTGTAAAGTTTGGTGGTATTATCACAGTAGGAAGAGTAGTTATGGGGAACATTTCCCAAGCAGCGGCCGGTGCAGTAGGGGAGGGTTTGGGTGCCATTCCTCCATCGGCAATTACTGTCAGACTTATCCATGGAGGGGTTTGATACCTACAGCCTCATAAAAGGGGGCAGGCCAGGCGCAAAGCCAACAAGAAGTTGTCCAATTTGGCTGAGAAGCATTAAGGAATAAGAAGGTGGAGTTCAATAGGGAAAGGAGAGGGTGGGGAGTTGAGGCACGGGGTTGTAAGAATGAGTATTGTACAACCTTGGAGTTAGGTCCAAGCGGGGACTAGGGGAGAGCAACTCTTCTAGTGATGGTGAAGATATTGCCATAATCATACCCAGCTGCATATATCCTTCCCCCAGGTGACTCCCTATCCCACCCTTTATATTTCCTGCCTTCTGATGTGAACAGCTTGACAGGGTTGCAGAGGGCCAATCATCCCACCCGTGGAGTCGTCTTCTTCCCAAGTCCTCCTACCATACCCTGGGCATACGTATTTGATCCCTTTGCAGCCTTATGTAGTCACTTTTCATAGGGGATCCCACCAGATGTTGCCAGATGACACACAGTCCCAATGTTTGCAAAAGTAGTCAGAAACCCCCGCATCTATATCTGTAGTCAGCGTTGGTCATGTGGCGGGACAGACATAAAAATGGCATTTGTGGACAAATCCAGGACTAGGAGAGGGCATCGCTACTGTGGTTATATGCAGTCACCCTAGCAGCATCTGTCCATAGTCAAAATATAGATCAGGGAACCAGGAATCTCATATAGTCGATTAAAGGTAGAGTTCAGAGTTTGTCCATAAGCATCAGTAATAAGCCAGGATACATCGTGAGGTCGATGCTCATTGCGGTTATTGCTCAGGAGAGCAAAGGAGATAAAGGGCATGTCCAGCAGGAGAAGGAATAGGAAATCATCATGGTCGTGGATTATTCTATTGCGCGCAGCAACAACCGTCGTGAGGAGCAGAGA